>PVKM010005202.1:0-48837 GCA_004027735.1 Carollia perspicillata
CTTGCTATCAGTAGATATGCTATTTTTTACTTTTTTGCTGCAAAATGAGAAAGCCCTACCAACCTTAATAAAATTATGTATAAAGTTAAAGTCAAAAACCCAATTTTTGGCTTAGAGAGTCTTTCTGTTACTCCCTTGGCCTCTTTTTTCTATTCTCTTGCTCATTCTGTTCCAGCCATCGCGGCTTTCCAGCTGCCTGTCCTACACACTAGGCCAGCTCTTACCCCACTGTCCTTTCTCTTGCCCTCTTCAGTGAAGTGAACACCACTCCCCAGATATCTGCTTATTCTTACCCCTTTAGGTCTTTATTCAATGTCATCTCAGGGAGGCCTTCCCTAACTCACCTATTTAAAATAGTAACCTGTTGAGGTGGAGTGTGTCCCCTCTCTTCCTTTCCTGTTCTTTTTTTTTTCTTCATAGCACTAATCATTTTTATGTCTGATTTATTCATGTGTTTATTTGTTGTTCTCTTCCACTAGAAAGGGGGCTCTATGAGGGCATGGTTTTTGTTTCTTTTGTTATGTCTACACAGCTTAGAAAGGTGTCTGGCACATACCAGGCACTTAAACATTTGTTGAATGATGAATGAGTGAAAGTGCCGAAATTTTATTACTCAACCTGTATGCTGCAAATTAGCTCAGAAGCCTGATTTACTACATTTCAGATTATTGACATCATTTGAAAAGTGACTTTTAGAAAAGTTTGTCATATCTATACTAACCATTAAATGGATGAGGGATTGAAAATAAATGGAAGAAGCTGTAATCTAATCATGGCAACAGATCATATTTACTTGAAACAAGCTTGAAACTTATCATTTTGGTGTTAAGCAAATTCTTAATAGCATACCACCATACTTTATTATGTGTATTTAAAGAGCACTATCAAAGCTTGTACATCAAGGTAGATGAGTCCTTATTTAAAGTCCTTAGCTCACTCAGCCTATAAGTACTCAACATCTATTGATAACTGGGATGTGCAACATTAAATTAAGTATTGAGGAAGACTCAAAAATGCTTAAAACCATGGTTAATAGATGAGAGAACTTATGAAATCATTATGCTACATGTAATATATGTTTGGCAACAAGTGAATACAAGCACAATGCTTCAAATGCTGAATGGAAGGAGAATGGGGTATGCAGAAGCATGGAGGATACATCTGCAAAGACACTTTTTTAGACATCTTACAGACTAATTCATTAGGAAAGCAATGGGTGGTAAAACTGAAAATGAAATTAAGGTCAGACTAGATTAAATTTAAGATAAAAAAGCAAAGTTATGAATGTACGATGTTTAGTAGGATGCAGAAACAGTAACTTTGTTTGCAAAAGTAAAGATTTAGCCCTTGTCGAAGGTAACTGAAACTGATGGAAGGAATGATAGTTTCTCTGAGAATAGTTTCTCTGACCACTTAACCAGCCCTGCCTGGTGTGGCTCAGTGAATTGAGTGCTGGCATGCCAGCCAAGGGGTTGCCGGTTCCCAGACTAGGGCGCATGCCTGGGTTGTGGGCCAGGCCGCACTAGGGGGTGCGTGGAAGGCAACCACACGTTGATGTTTCTCTCCCTCTCTTGCCCGCTCTAACAAATAAATTAATTAAAAAGAAAAGAAAATTATGGAGAAATATGAGTAACTTGGAGGGAGAAGAAAATAACCATATTGCTTATCTTTTGTAAACTGCTTTTGTTTAGTTGGTTTAAAATAAGTTTGGGTTATGTGGAGATAGTGTTGGATAAAAAAGTTTACGATAGGACTGGAGTAATAAGTTTCTAAGTTTTTAATGAATAAGTCATTAATGAATTTTCTAAGAAAGTTGGTACAAGCCATGGTGGGAAAACCTTAGGTTTTCTTTGAATAGTTAGGATATTGAAATAGAATTGTGCTGTTACAGCATAAAATATTTTTAGACTACATATGGTTTTTTAAAGCTACTTATATAAACAACAGTTATTTCCAAATTTTTTCCTTCAAAATACATAACTCTTTAGAGCAAAATACAGCCTGATAAAAAATACCTATGCAATAAAAGTATTTTAAGGAAGTTATGTATATTGATATTGAGAGTATAACTGTAATTTGACAGAAAAGTGCACTATGGCATTTATTTTTATGTCTTACTGTTATTATGGCATATTTTGTTTCCTTTATTCAGATAATTCAGGAACTGTTAACCAAATTATGATGATGGCGAACAACCCAGAGGACTGGTTGAATTTGTTGCTCAAACTAGAGAAAAATAGTGTCCCCCTAAATGACGCCCTTTTAAATAAATTGATTGGTCGTTACAGTCAAGCAATTGAAGCACTTCCTCCAGATAAATATGGCCAAAATGAGAGTTTTGCTCAAATTCAAGTGAGATTTGCTGAATTAAAAGCGTAAGTATTAGTATTTTAACTGCATTACATAACTGCATTACAAAAAGGTAAAATGAAAACAAGTCAGGATTATTTGTAAGAAAATTAATATTTTTGACCAAACTCGTTTGTTTATAATCAGCAAGGGAATGATGTAAACTCTCTTTACTATGTACATATCTCCACAACTTCCCTGTTCTTTGCTCTCTCTTAAAAGATTTTTTTAAATAACCCTGATAGTACTTAATTTTACACACAAAAAACACAATAGCCCATCTCTTTTTTAAAATAAAATGAAGAATTATAAAACTTAGGTAGCTGTACACTTTTTCTTAAAATTTGACTCTGAAATCTTCATTGCAGTATTCAAGAGCCGGATGATGCACGTGACTACTTTCAGATGGCCAGAGCAAACTGCAAGAAATTTGCTTTTGTGCATATATCTTTTGCACAGTTTGAACTATCACAAGGTAACTTGAAATATCAAGTCCCAATTTTAAGTGAAAGATATCTTCCTTTGTAACTCATATTCTAATATTAAATCAGATACGAAGTAGGAATTTGGGATAGGAAAAGGCAGGAAAGTTGATGAGATAATATCATGGGGTAAGAATCCCACCTAAGTGGAAATGCAGAGAATGCTTGTTATACTAACTCTTCCGCTTATGAAGAGGAATGCAGGGAAATAAGAATGAACATCATGTCTGTGCTTAGGTTCAGAAACAGTCTAAAGGAGAGTGGCTTCTTCACTGAATATTTGTGGGATGAAGGCGATTAAGATGTTTAAGTTAGAGCTTAGACAAGCTTTTTTATGCTCTGATTTCATAGCACTGAAATGAACATCAAAATATAATTTAGCATTAATTGGTGGTTCCCCTTTGGGGAAAAACAAGTAAACTGCTGTAGAAGCTTTCGTTTCTTGCTCACCAGGTTCTTCTTATTCTGTACTTTTTGGACAGGACCAGGCCAATCTCTTCCTCGGAGATTTTTAGCCTGGCCATTCATAGTCTTCTCTCTTTCTCATTTTCTGGGGCCTCTGGGTCTACCTTCAGTCTGTCCCCTTGGTCACATGTTCCTGTTTTCCCTCAGACTTCTTTCTGCTGCATTCCGGATCCCATATACCACCAGATACACACGTTATCTCTCTTGGTTTCGCTTGGCCAGAACCCCCATGAAGGTGCTCAAATTGGGGCTCAGTAACTGGAGAGTATTCTCTAGGGTTGAGGTTGGAGAAAAGCATTATAACAACTCCTTGCTTGTTAAAATAAGTTCGGCTGGGCCTTTTAGACCCTTTATCTTTCCTTCATTCTATCTAAAAAAATTTTTGAGGTATGGCCTATCAATAGCAACTATAAACTTTACATCTTTAAAACACACAGATATTGAAAATCTCAAATTGTGATATGTGAAAAAGAAATGCACTTTATCTGTACCACTGCAATGTAGTAACCTCAAGGTCAAAATCATGTTCAAAAATTATTTTGAGTAGGGTTGATGGATAGGCTTTCAGAAAATATACAACATCTTTGAAATCTTATGTATAGTTTGGTGCTTATGTTCGTAGGGGTGGAGGACATTCCGTGGTTTTTATCAGATTGTCATTGAAGTCTATAAGCTGTCTAATTACTAGTTATCTAAGCTTTTTTGTTTGCTGTGCTAAACTGTTCAATATATGAAATTCTATCACTGCTGTCAATAAATGTAGACTCAGTAACCACTGTCAAATATATTTACGTTCTTAAAACGTATAAATTGTCTGAAGCTAGAGGACATCTTTTAATCATCTTTATACCATAAATGCCAAGTTCATAGCATAGCTCCTGTAAATGTTGATAACATATTCTATAAGATACATGATATATATATTTTACCATTTATAACAAAATAGTAGACTAAATAGATTGGGTAAGTTTGCAATTGAAGTAAAATTTGTTTGGTAATTTATCTGTCATTAGAAAGGTAATTATGGTAATTATTTTTACATTTTGAGAGTGGTGTAGCTAAGTCTGATAGGTAAAGATTAATCTTTATCATTGCAGTTTTTTAAAAGAATCCTTTTGATGGAGGATTCAATTTAGCAAAAGATGTCAACCTTTTCTTAATGACTGAATGTCATTATGAGTGATAATTATTATACTACATTGTAACAGATTGATGCTCTTGGGTCTATCACAGCAGCTAGGGCTTACTAATTTTACTAATTTATCACTCATAATTATTTACTAATTTCCTTGAGGGCCCTAAATGTTTTTGTTGATCTTTGGTGATAAATGCTCCACTTTGTAACTGCTTTATTATACTTTTACATCTGAAAATGGACAGTGGTGATACACTAATGCATAAATACATCAATTACATATTACACAAGTAAACTATTTGAGATGAATTGTTTATCAGAACTGAGGCTGCTTATTTGCTTATAAAATACAGCTCAAGAGCCCTTGGAATGAGTATTTTTGCCTAAAGCTTTTAAATTTTGTTCAAGGTCCTGAAGAATAAGAATCTGGAGAGTGAGGATGGCTACATTAAAATAACTATTGATTTTTACTTTGTTAGGTAATTTCAAAAAAAGTAAACAACTTCTTCAAAAAGCTGTAGAATGTGGAGCCGTACCACTACAAATGCTGGAAATTGCCATTCAGAATTTAAACCTCCAAAAAAAGCAGCTGCTTTCAGAGGAGGAAAAGAAGAGTTTATCGGGTAAATATACTAGTGTGTGCTAATACTTTTCTGTGGTTGGTTATCTGTGAAAAAAGATTACGGATAATATTTTATAGAAAAATATCATTTATGTAGAATGGGCACAATCTAAGTTTAAATATCATATTTAAAGGAAGTGAGTCATTTAGAAGTAAAGTCTTTTATTATTATGTTGGATATTTTGTTGTTGATCACACTTTCATTGGTAACACGTAAAAAGCAACTCAGTCTAAGCAGGACAATCACTTTTTGCTTTAAAAATGGGGCATGTGCCTTTAATCTGGGGAAACAATTATATAATTGTGAAATAGTTATTAAATATAGTTAGACAATTATCTTGAGAACATCTTTAAGTCTGCATATTTTATTTAGGGACAGGTCTATGAATTGACCATAAGTATTCTTATTTATGAAATTACTTTTTGTGTATTCCTTATGTCTTTACAAATTTAATCACAATATCAAAAATTTTACAACAGCTACAGTTTTAAGTGCCCAAGAATCATTCCCCAATTCACTTGGACATTTACGGAGTAGGAACATCAGCTGTGATTCCAGAGGACAGACCACGAAAGCCGGGTTTCTCTATGGGTGAGGAAATTGAACCCGTGTATGTTTAACACACATATTTTCATGTAAGAGTGGTAACAGTGTTTAGCAGGTAATGGAAATACATATGTTAACATTATTCTTTTAAAAATTGAGGGTATTTTCTTCTGTTTAGAGAGAATGTGCCTCCTCAAGATGCAGACATAAGTCATCGGAATCTCTTAAAACAAACAAACAAAGCTAAGCGGGTAAGTTAGTTTTTTAATATATTTTGAGTAAGGTGGTAATGGTGAGGTTTTTATTTCCTAGTTGGTCACTTAATCTTTCAAAACATTTTCAGTCATGCCCATTTGGAAGAGTCCCAGTTAACCTTCTAAATAGCCCAGATTGTCATGAGGAGACTGGTGGTCCAGTTGTACCAAGTTTTACAAAAAGGTATGTTTGGATTTTAATTTTTTAATTTGTTTTCAATGTTTGCATATTGATGGCAGAATGGTCTTAACGTCTTTTACTGCTTAATAGTAATTACAATTAAATTTTTATTTAGTATTAAAGGTTACCAAGTCTCTAAATGTCAGGGATAAAGAAATGAATAAGGGATTTGACTTTATTTTGCTTTTTCACTCATTAAAAATATTCACTAAAGAAACTTAAAAAATAGGAAACCTGGAGGAAAAAACATTAAGATAACCTGAAACTTAAAAGACTGTGCAGACATACCCAAAGTCCTGTTGCTTGAACATTTCTCACTTAAATTGGCAGTCTCTCTGTTAAAAGTTCCTTCCTACTGCACATATAGAAGTCCCCATAGCAAGGGTGAAGGAGGTCCAGGCATGATTTCTTTTCCAGCTAGCTCAAGGAGAAGAGCAGCTATCAGTGGGAAGATTGATGAATCCATTCATTTGTTTCAGGGGCTAGGACATCAAGAAGTGAGGCAGAGTAGGTAGAGATACAGTGTTGTTTATTACATACAAGGTGTGCTCCTTCCTTCAGCTAAAGTGTTTATTCCCATAAAACAAATGAGAATATAGTGTTCCAGTTTAGCTAATGGCCTTTTTCTGGTCTATTGCTAACTCTAATCACTACATAAAATTATTTCTGTTGGAATAGTCTCCTTGGATTCTAGAGAACCACTTGGCAAGTAAACTTTAGAAACACAAATGAGCCCTGGCTGGTGTCGCTCGGTGGACTGAGTGCCAACCTATGAACCAAGGGGTTGCCAGTTCAATTCCGAATCAGGACACATGTCTGGGTTGCAGGACAGGTCCACAGTAGGGGTGCACAAGAGGCAACCCCACTGATGTTTCTCTCTCCGTCCCTTCCCCTCTCTCTAGAAATAAATAAATAAACTCTTAAAAAAAAAAAACCACAAATGATTGTTTTTCATTGGTATCTTCTACACTTAAATTCCTGTTATATATAGGCTGGACTGTGTGTTAATATTAAAAGAGCATTTCAGTTGTCAGGTTAAGCTCTAAAATGTTATAATTATTATCTTAACATCTTCATTTCAAATACCTAACTGAAGAATAAAGAAGAGTTTCTCACACTCTAAGAAAATAAAAACAAAAACATACTGGGCATTTTTTTGCTTATTACGATAGACCATGCTAGGTATTATGGAGGCCCACAGAAGGGTTTATGGTCTAGTTCTTATCCTTAAACTATTTGTAGTCTGAAGTATAGCTTCACTTACACATTGCTGTTCCCTTCTCCTTTCCCACAGTCACACCCTAATCTCAATTGTCATTTACTACATAATGAAGTACATAGTCACCTACTAATCTCTATCATTTTTGTCACTGCTGAGCACCTAAATCACATTTGTGCTAGAATCATGTTATTTTTTAAAATACCTTTCAAGAGATTTTTTTCACTTCAAAAAACTATAGTTTAAAAGTCGACTTTAAAATAGAAAAAATAATATACTGAAAAGATTGAGTTCAAATTAAATGTTAAAATTATTTTGTTTTGTGGGTAATAGACGGATTTCTAGAACAGAATGCCAAGAAGTGATTGTGCCTGAATCTAAATCAAGTGGAAATGATTCCTGTGAACTGAGAAATTTAAAGGTATTTCTATTTTTGAATTTTTAAAGGTTTTATTTTTATTTATTTTTAGGGAGAGGGGAAGGGAGGGAGAAAGAGGGAGAAATATCAGTGTGTGGTTGCCTCTTATGTGGCCCCCACTGGGGACCTGGCCCACAGCCAAGGCATTTGCCCTGACTGGGAATCGAACCAGCAAGCCTTTGGTTCACAGCGTGCACTCAATCTACTGAGCTACACCAGCCAGGGCTCTATTTTTGAATTTTTATATGGAGTGAGGGTTTTTGAGCCAGGGTTCATGGAGCTTTTTCTGTGAAAGGCAACCCATAGTTTGTACAATATCTTTAACTGTCCCTGAAGCCCCAAGAAATGTAGGACCACTAATGGGAAGTGGTACAGAAGTCGTAAACTCTTTCTCCAAGACTGAGGTGGTGGAGCTCAATCATCTCCTGGGATAAATCAAGTAATATGTGTTATGCATGTGCTTAAGTATTAAGTAGACTTGGTGGCCTGGGTTTGGTAATAGCTGGGGGAGTCATTTCCCTCAGCTTTAGTTTCTTGGTGTGTTTAATCATGTGATCTGGCAGGACATCTTAGACAAAAATGAGAGAATAAGTTGTGATTTGCAGAGGTGAGGGCTTAGCCTGATGTGCTAATATGGCAGGGCAACTTTGTGTGAACTTCAAAGACCAGGAAAGTTTTAGTCTCTGATACACTGATTTTTAGGTGTTATATACTATTCTTACTGTATTTGAGTTAGACCCCCTGGCGTCATAGTGAGGGTCTCTTCAATTGTATATTCTTTATAATTCCTCTCTTTCATGGTCTATGCTTTAAAATAATAATTTTAAGTAATCACAACTATCTTAGAGAAAAATGCATAGTTTTGCTAAATTTTACTTTCTGGATTTAGAATAACTATTGTCTTAGGCTCATACAAATCTTAATTTTGAATAATGCTTTGTATTTTATGATCAGATAAAATACGATCATAGTAACAAAATAATGAGGTGTGTTTTATGTTGGATTCAGACTTTCTAACCTCACTTTTTAAGTGAATATATTCTAGCAATTGTAATATGCCCATTAAAAGCAAATTGGCCGAGTTTATGGTTATGGTTATTACTATTACTCTAGTCAGTAATTCAAGAAGTTAATCTTTGCTTGGAGTTTGTGAGTGTACATGTGATTAAAATTGATAATTTTTCTAGCAGTGTTTTCACATAGACGAGACTTTAGTATATTGAACACTAAGGCAAATTAGTACTACTACTTATGAGACTTTTATTATTGATATCTTATTTTCATATAGTCTGTTCAAAATATCCACTCCAAGGAACCTCTGGTGTCAGATGAGAAAAGTTCAGAAGTTATTACTGATTCAATAACTGTGAAGAATAAAATTGAATCAAGTTTTCTAAGAAAATTAGAAGGTAAGACTTCTTTAATTAAGAAAATCATTTTGTTGCTAGAGAATGCTAACCAGCCACCTACAATCTGTAATATAAGACTTTGTCCCTTTTTCTATCTTGTATTTCAGTTGAATTATAGTGTATAAAAGACATTGAATTCTGTAGCAAAGGAAGTTTTATTTACCTAAAAGATGTATAAAAGAAAGAGTGTATGGAAAGTACCATGGAGCTGAGTTATTTTTCTCAATTGGCTTGAAAAATACTTTCTGGAAAGGACACAGAAGCTGTATTTATGTGACACTTCTTCTTTTCCTCTTTAATCAAACATTTAGTTTTGCACTATGTGACTACTATGATAAATGCTCTAAGAATATGCAAATGAATGAGCCAGAGTCCCAAGGAAGCTGTCATCCAATGTGGGAGATACACTGCTAAATATAATACTGGGTAGAATGTAGAGCGTGTCATGAGAACCACATAAATAAAATGCTATGAGAATTCAGAGGGAACTAAAGACAGTCTAGTTATGCTGAAAACTTTAACACAGGTGCCCTGGCTGGTGTAGCTCGGTGGATTGAGCTCAGGCCTGCAAACCAAAGCATCGTGGTTCAATTCCCAGTCAGGGCACATACCTTGGTTGCAGGCCAGTTCCCAGCAGGGACTCACGGGAGGCAACCATACATTGATATTTCTCTCCCTCTCTCCTTCCTTTCCCCTCTAAAGCTGAATAAAATCTTAAAAAACAAACAAACAAACAAAACAAAAAATTTTAACACAGGTAGTGTAGAAATTCAAGGCAAGACTTGGTAAACCTCAAATGACTGGCTTAAATTTTTTATTCTTTTAGATGTCAGAGTACCATTAAAGATTTTTGAGCAGGGTCAGTAAATGGATGATCATTGTCCAAACAAAGGTGGTTAGATTGTATGTATTTTTTTTTTCTTTTAATTGGACTGAGGAGGGGTCCTAGGACAAAACTAGGCTTGCTCTGGACTCATTTGGGTTTATCCTGGACTTGCCTGGTTTAGTCCTGAAAGTCCCATGTCTCAGGAAAGCCCTCAGTCCCCAGCAAACTGAGGTGGTTAGTCATCCTAGAATAGTGTTTTTGCTATTATTTTGACTGGGAATAGATCCTTAATTCTAGTATTTGGGAAAAACTGTTAAATTTTATACTTTCATGGCATCTACTATAAACTTGTGTGATTAAGTACTAATCCGACACCTAATTTAATGTTTTAAAATGAAGACATACCGATAATACTTATTATACAGTAAAACTTCTAATTCTAAAAACTGCCCAAATCACAAGAGTATCGGCAATGCAGTGTTTCATTCATACTTACTTCTATGCAGTGTATTCAAAAAGGGGTGTTGCTGGCTCCCCAGATGTGTGTACATTCACCCTCAGTAGACAGTGCCCGACAGTTTTCCAGAGTGGGTGTAACTTTGACCAGCAGTTATATTGCACTTGCTCCATATTCTTCTCAGTCGTTTTATTAATGGGTTTTAGTTCTAGATGTTCTGATGCTGCTAAGTATTATCTCTTTGTGGTTTTAATTTGCATTTCCTTGATGTCTGATGATGTTGAATGTCTTTTTGATTGTTTATTGGTTATTTGGATATCCTCTTGTGAAGCACATGTTGGAGTCTCTTGCCAATTTTTGTTGGGTTGTTTTCTTATTGATTTTTAGGACATATTATATCATCTAGATACAGATCCTTTTGTTGGATATATGTATTACAAGTGACTTCTCCCAGTATGTGGTGAAGACTTTTGATGAAAAGAAGTTCATAATTATCATACATTTTAATTTATTAATTTTCTCTTTTGGGGTGAGTGTTTTCTGTGTCTTTAAACAAATCTTTTCCTTCTCTAAGATCATAAATTTTATGTAAGGTCAAATGTCAAGATCCTTTTTTCCCGTGTGTATATCCAGTTGATCCATTGGTGTTTGTTGAAAAGATGATCTTTTCCCTCGCTGAATTGTGAATTAGGCGATTCTGTGTGTCATGTGTGGATTTGGATTCTTCTCTGTTCCATAGTTCTTTTTGTCTATCTTTGTGCTAATATTGTACAGTTCTAATTACTGCAATGTCTTCCTATCTGTCAGAAAGACTTCGAGTTTCATTTCTTCATATCATTGTAAATCTCCCAACTTTGTTCTTCAAGACTATGTTAGCTATTCTGAGCCTTTTGGATTTCCATATAAATATTACAGTCTATCAGATTACTTTTTTTTTAAATTTTTTTAATTGTATTTATTTATCTTTAGAGGGGAAGGGGAGGAGAGAGGGAGAGAAATATCAATGTATGGTTGCCTCTTGTGTGTCCCCTGCTGGGAACTGGCCTGCAACCCAGGCATGTGCCCTGACTGGGAATCAAATTGCGATTCTTTGGTTCACAGGCCCATGCTCAATCCATTGAGCTACACCAACCAGGGCTGTCAGATTACATTTTTAAAAAAGATTTTATTTATTTGTTTTTAGATAGAGGGGGAGGGAGAAAGAGAGGGAGAGAAGTATCAATGTGTGGTTGCCTCTTGCATGCCCCGTACTGCGGACCTGGCCCACAACCCTAGCATGTGGCCTGATAAGGAATCAACCATGGAGCCTTTGGTTCTCAGGCCAGCACTCAATCCACTGAGCTATACCATCCAGGGCCAGACTACATTTTTTTAAAATGGGATTTTGATTGAGACCTAATGGGACAAGCTCACATCTTGACAAATAAATTTTGTACTCTACTAACTTAGCATTCATTTAAGTGTCTTTAAAATATCGAGAGCATCATTTTCCCTGTAGAGATTTTGGTTATCTTTTGCTAGAGTTATTCCCAAATATTTGACAGCTTTTGATGCTATAACAAATGGGATCTTGAAAAAAAGTTATATCCTTTTTTTTGTTGTTGCTGATATATACAAATACAACTGATTTTAGTTATTGATCTTAGATGCAGTGACATTGCTAAATTCAGTGAATAATTTTAATATTTTATTATGGATTCTTTCACATCATTGAAAATAATATAACATTTTTTTTCCTTCTAAGTTTTTCAATTTTCATTTCCTTTCTTTGCTGTAGTTCACTTAACACCTTAAGTATAGTGGTGAATAGAAGGGATGATATGTGACAGTCTTTTCTCATTCCATATTTTAGAGGGAAGTTTTCAGTATACTACCCTTATATGATAATTGCTGTAGATTTTTGTAGCTGTTCTTTTTCAAGTATCAAAAGAGTGAGTTTTGCTTTATACCTAGATTATCATTAGTTTTTTGTGAGTGACTGGGTGTTGAAATTTCTCAAACTCTTCTGTGTTTATCGAGTTGATCATATTTTTTCCTTTTTTAAAAAATTTTTATTTATTATTTATTTTTTTTTTTAGAGAGAGGAAAGGAGGGAGGAAGAGAGGGAGAGAAACATTGATGTTCACACATCAATCAGTTTTCTCCTCCACACCCTCAACTAGGGACCTGGCCTACAACCCTGGCATGTGCCCTGACTAGGAATTGAACCCACAACCTTTCGTTTTGCAGGCTGCTGCTCAGCCCACTGAGCCACACTAGCCAGGACTGAGTTGGTCATATTTTTTCTTCTCTATTCTGTTATGACAAATTGATTTTCAAATAGTAAGAAAACTTCACATTTAGGAATATAAACAACTTGGTCATAGTTTATATTCTTTTGTATATGAATTAATATTTTATTTAAGTTTTTGCAACTATTGTGATGGGAATGGAATATTGATATTCATAGAATAGTAAATATATTGTTGAGGCTCTTGTTTTTTTCTTTATTAATTTAAATTGTGTTTTATTGCTTATGCTGTTACAGGTGTCCCAATTTCCCCCCCTTTTCCCTCCTCCACCCAGACCACCTCCCTTCCTCCCTGGAAGGATCCCTTACCATTGTCCATGGGTCATGCATATATATTCTTTGGCTACTATATTCCCTATGCTGTACTTTATTTTACGTCCCCATGACTATTCTGTAACAACCAACTTGTACTTCTTAATCCCTTCACCTTTTTCTCCCACCTGCCCAACTCCCCTCCCTCTATATCCATGATTCCATTTCTGTTCTGTTTGTTTATATTGTTTTTAGATTCAATTGTTGATAGGTATATATTTGTTGCTATTTTATTGTTCATATTTTGATCTTCTTAAAGGAGATCCTTGATATTTTATATAATATTGTTTTGGTGATGCTGAACTCCTTTAGCTTTTTCTTGTCTGAAAGCTCTTTATCTGTCCTTCAGTTCTAAATGATAGCTGTGCTGGGAGAGTAATCTTGGTTGTAGGTTTTTGCTTTTCATCAGTTTGAATATTACAAATTCCTTCTAGCCTGCAAAATTTCTTTTAAGAAATCAGCTGACACTCTTATGGGAGCTCCCTTAGAGGTAACTAATTGCTTTTACTTCTTTTAAAATTCTTTGTCTTTAACCTTTTGCATTTTAATTATGATGTGCCTTGGTTGGGCCTCTTTGCATCCATTGTGTTTGGGACTCTGAGCTTCCTGGACTTGTATGTCTGTTACCTTCACCAAGTTAGGGAAGTTTCCTGTCATTTTTTTCAAGTAGTTTTTCAATTTCTTGCTCTGTTCTCCTTCTAGCACCCTCAGGTTGGTATGCTTGAAGTTGTTCCAGAGGCTCCTTACACTATCCTCATTTTTTCGGATTCCTTTTTCTTCTTGCTTTTCTGATTGGGTGTTTTTTTGCTTCCTTATATTCTAAATTGCTTATTTGATTCTTGGCCTCATCCACGCTTACTGTTGATTCTTTGTAACTTGTTCTTCATTTCAGTTAGTGTATTCATTCCTGACTGGTTCTTTTTTATGGTTTTCACACCCTTTTTTATGCTGTTGATGTTCTCACTGAGTTCACTGAGCATTCTTATAACCAATGTTTTGAACTATACATCTTGTTTCCTCATTTTGGCAGCCTCTCTGTGTTTGTTTCTATCTATGAGATGAACTCCTGTGACTCCCTAGCTTGGAAGAGTGGCCTAATGTAGTAAGTGTCCTGTAGGGTCCAGCCTCCCTTACCTCCCAAGCTGGGGAGTGCCCACCATGTGGGCTGTGCATACACTTCTCTTATAGTTGAGCCTTGATTGCTGTTGGCAGATCAAGGGGAGTGACTTACCCAGGCCAGCCAGCTATAAGGACTGGCTGTGACCACTGACCTCCAACCTCTGACCACTGTGGAGGATCAGCTGTGCCGGGGCCCACGCCACACAGCAGGACTTACTTCAGCAGGGCTCTGGTGCTCGCTAAGTTCACCCTTTGACTGTGTCATTTGTGGAGGTGGTCGGGTGGATGTGTTCCAACGTGGTGTGAAGCTGTCCCCTGGGTGCACCGGCTATTGGGCCTGTTGAGGCACTTTTGTTCAGAGACCCTTAAAGTAAATCACAAGCCAGTTTAAGATAAAGTTTTTGTTAAAAAGTAGAAGTCTGTAAAAATGGTGACTTAACTTATCTTTATTAATAAGACTTTATAACATGTGTTTTTTAATTTTTAGTTATTTACTTGCTTTCTGGTAAAGACCAGAAAAATTTAAATTCAGAATGCTCTCTGATAATAAAACCCTAAGTATGTACTTAAGATGGGCGTGTTGCGGGTTTGTGAAATTGGCTTGCTGTAAGCAAATTGTCAACAACTGGCTTCAAGTTTTTGGTTCTACTTTTTGTTTTTAAAAGCAAAATGCTAATCGTTTGCAGCATGTTCTAGTGTTTAGGTCTAATTTTGTTATTATAAAATATTCTTGCATTTTAATGACAATAACAACAAAACAATTTCAGAACCTAAAGAAGAACAAGAACCAAAGATTCTAGAAAGTAACCAGAAACAATGGCAATCTAAGAAAAGGTCAAAATGTGTAAACCAGAATCCTGCTGCTGCTTCAGATCAATGGCAGATTCCAGAGATAACCCGAAAAGCCGATACAGAGGTAACTTTCTTTTCCTCTCATGTTACATGCCATTGTTCAAAATGTGATGATCATGTTAAATATTTTCTTACTTTATTAACTTCTTATGTACCATATTTAGTGGAATAGTTTACTTAATTCTTTTATTATTCACAAAACAATGTTCAGTAACAGGTATAGTTTCAGTAAGAGCTTCTGTCAAGTTGAAGGCTTTTCTATTTATTTTATTCTGTTCTATTTTCAGTAGTGTTTCTAGGTTACTGATGGACTGGTATAGGGATCAGCAAACTACAGCCTGTGGGTCAAATCTGTTTCTCAGCCTGTGTGTGCAAATGATGTTTTATTGGAACACAAACATGCCGGTTCATTTACTTATATCTATGGCTACTTTCAAACTGTAACAGCAGAGTTGAGTAGTTGCAATAGAAATCATCGAGTCTCTAAGTCCTAAAATGTTTACTGTATTGCCCTTTACAGAAAACAATATACTGATCCTTGCTCTAGTGCAGTGCATATCAAAGCACTTGACAATTTCCTATTGTCATCCTCATGAATGGAATAGAAAACATAAGACTGGGCAATGCATGTGAATTTGTAACAGTGGCTAGGGCCCATTTCAGAAGGAATGGTCTGGTAGACTACCAGAGAGCCATACCTATTTTAGTCCATGGCTCTACTTTTTATCACTTTGTTTTCAGTTATTCTAACTCAGTAGTTCTCAAATATTTGGGCCTTGGGACCCTCTTTTACCCATTTAATTGTCGAGATACCTAAAGAGCTTTTGTTTACATAGGTTATATTTATCTGTATTGACTATATTAGGAAGTAAAACCAAGAATTTAAAAAAATATTTATTAATATATTAAAAACAACAATATAGATACACTTCTATGAAAACCAAGTATTTTGTATTATTGAGGTATAATTGGTATATAACATATTAATCTCAGGTATACAACATAATGATTTTATATTTGTGTATATCATGAATTGATCACCATAATCTTGTTAACATCTGTAACCATACATAACTGCAAAATTTTTCTGTCTGGCAATGAGAACTTTAAGAGCTACTCACTTAACAACTTTCAAATATGCAATACAGTATTATTAACTATTGTCACCATGCTATTCATTATATCTCCATGACTTAATTTTTTAAGATTCTTAAAAATTAGGGAAATTAGGGAAATTTTAGGTCATTAGGAGTCATTAAAAAATTAGGGTCATTAGGGAAATTTTTTAAGATTCTTAAAAAATCCTTACCTGAGGACATGCTTATTGATTATTGATTTGAGAGCAAGAGGAAGGGGGGGGGCAAAGAACATCATTTGGTTGCCTTTCACATGCCCCCTGATGGGGGACCAAACCCACAACCTAGGTATGTGCTGTGACTAACCCCTGACCTTTTGATTTACAGGACAATGGTCCAATCAATTGAGTGATACTATGTAGTATTTATCTTTCTGTATCTGACATATTTCACTTATCACAATGTCCTCAGGTCCATCCATGTTGTCACAAATGGCAAGATTTCATTCTTTAAGCTGAATAATACTCCATTATGTGTGTACTGCTATATCACATTTTTTTATTCATTTATCCATCAGTGGATACTTTTGTTTTTTCCATATCTTGATCATCGTAAATAATGCTGCAATGAACATGAACATGAGTGTGTGTATTATCTTTTTAGGTTAGTGTTTCCATTTTCTTCAGATAAATACACAGAAGTGGAATTGATGGGTCATATAGTAGTTATGTTTTTAATTTTTCTATATTATTTTCCATAGTGACTGTACCAGTTTATATTCCCACTAACAGTGCACAAGGGTTACCTTTTCTCCACAAAACATTCATATTTCTTGTCTTTTTTATAATAGCTATTCTAACAGGTGTGAGGAGATCTCATTGTAGTTTTTATTGCTTTTCCCTGATGATTTTTGATGTTGAGCATCTTTTCATATGTCCATTGGTCATCCGTATGTCTTCTTTGGAAAAAAGTTTGTTTGGATCTTTTGCCCATTTTTTTAACTAGATGATGATGGTGGTGGTAGTGATGATTATTATTTTAATCTTTAGTTTATATGAGTTTTTAATACATTTTGGGGTGTTTACCCTTTATTAATATATGACTTGCAAATATTTTTCCCATTCTTTAGATTGCCCTTTCATTTTGTTGCTGGTTTTCTTTTTTCTGTGCAGAAGCTTTTTAGTTTGTTGTAGTCTCACTTATTTGTGTTTCTGTTGTCTGCTTTTAGTGTCAGATCCAAAAATCATAACCAAGACCCATGTCAGGGAACTTACTGCCTATGTTTTCTTCTAAAAGTTTTATGATTTCAGATCCTACATGCAAGTGTTTAATCCATTGTGAGTTAATTTTTGTGTATGGTGTATGATAGTGGTTCATTTTCTTTTTTTTCATGTGGCTGTCTAGTTTTCTCAAGTTCATTTACTAAAGAGACTCTTCCTTCCCTGTTATGTTCAATACATTCTTGGCCCCTTTTGTTGTAAATTAATTGACCACGTATTTCTGAGTTTATTTCTGTACTCTGTTGTGTTCCTGTGGTCTGTGTATGTGTATGCCATTACCATACACATACTTTTTTTTTTTTATTACAATAGCTTTGTAATATAGTTTGAAATCAGGGTTGTGATGCCTCCAGCTTTGTTCTTCTTTCTCAAGATTGTTTTGGCTGTTTGGAATTTTTTATAGTTTTATACAAACGTCATCAGAATTTTGATAGGGATTGCATTGAATGTAGATTGGTTTGGTTATTATGGACATTTTAACAGTATTGATTTTTCAACTTCGTGAGCATGCACTATCTTTATTTGTGTCTTTTTCAATTTTTTCATCAGGGTCTTATAATTTTCAGTATACACTTCTATCACCTCCTAGGTTAAATTTATTCCTAGGTATGGTATTCTTTTTTATTTAATCATAAATGGGATTGTTTTTAATTTTTTTCTGATTGATCATTATTAATTTTTAAGAAATGCAACAGATTTTTGCATATAGGTTTTGTATTTTGCAACTTTACTGACTTTGTTAGTTCTAACAGTCTTTTGGTGGAGTCTTTAGGGTTTTCTATATATAATACCATGTCATCTCCAAATAGTGACTGTTTTAGTTTTTCCTTTCAAATATGGTGCACTTTATTTCTTGCCTAATTGCTTTGGCTAGGACACCAATGTTGTTTTGAATAAAAGTAGTGAGACTGTGCATGCTTATCTTATTACTGATCTTAAAAGAAAAGCTTTCAGCTTTTCACAATTGAGTATGATGTTATCTGTGGGCTTGTCATATATGGCCTTTGTTATGTTGAGTTACATTCTCTCTGAAAAATAAGTATTTTTGAAACAAAATTATAGTGAGAAGAGTGACATTGTTTTACAATTAATTGAATGGTTGGCATAACAGAAAACTGGATTTCTTGCATCTGCTCTTGCATTAATCTTTTAGTAGCATATGTTCTATAGCCTTAAGTAAACTCCAGCATATACTCATGAAAGAATGAAAGTGCAAAGGGCAAATAATGTCTCAGTGTGTTGAGGAAGATCATTTTAACCTCTGAGACTTCCTGAAAAGATCTTGGGACCACCCATTTTTTTGCTTTTCCTGGATTACTCTTTGAGAACCATCAACCTACGTAAGTGATGACATGGATAGTCAATGTTAGATGAAAAGAATCCTAACAGGTTGAATCATGGATCGTATTAAACAGCATCTCTCTTTTTTCTTAAAACTGCAAGTCAATAGTATGATAAAGGAACTCAAAACCATTTAATTGTCATTAGGGAAATGTACATCAAAACCACACTGAGATGCTACTTTATACCCACTAACATGGCTATCATTAAAAAGAGATAATAACAAGTATTGATGAAGATGTGGAACCCTTATATACTGTTGGTAAGAATGTAAAATGGTGCAGTCACTTGGAAAATGGTATGCCAGTTTCTCAAGAGGTTAAACACAGAATTACCATATGATCCAGAGGTCCACTCTTAGGTATATACTCAAGGAAACAGAGTATATATATAAATTTTTACATGAATGTTCATAGCCAGTTTATTCATAATTACCTAAAGGTAGAAATAACCCAAATATCCATCAAGTAGAGAGTGAATAAACAAGTTGTGGTATTCTAATTTTATTATTTTTTATTTTTGAACAATAAAAAATAATGAAGTAATTATAAATGCTATAACACGGATGAACCTTGAATACATACTAAGTGTAAGAAGCATATTCAGAATAGGCAAATTCACATAGATAGAAGGTAGATTAGTGGTCGCCACAAAGACTGGGAGGAGTGGAGAATGGGCATGAATGCTAATGAATATGTAGTTTCTTTTTTCTCTCTCTCTCTTTTTTAAAGATTTTGTTCACTTTAGAGAAAGGGGAAGGGAAGGAGAAAGAGAGGGAGAGAAACATCAACAGGTTGCCTCTTACATGCCCCCAACCCAGGCTTGTGCTGTGACCAGGAACTGAGCCCTCAACCTGTTGCTTCGCGGGCCGTTGCCTAACCCACTGAACAACAACACTCAGGGCTGGAGTTTCTTTCTAAGATAGTGAAAGTTGTCCGTAACTAAATAGTGGTGACGATTGCACACTCTTGTGAATATTAAAATCCACTGAACCACTTAGAAAAAAGAAACTAGGGAGTTTTCTGAGGTCACTGTTTCTCCAACAGCTTTCTCAAGCAGAGGTTGTTTTTGCCTCACATCTCACCTCAGAGCTAAAAGGTCCCCAGATTATTTCTTCTCTTGCTCTCATCTTTGAACATACTGAGGACTCCCCATTAATTCCTTGAAGATATTAGGCTGTGGATCACTTCTCTCTACTTCAAACCAACAACTATCATTTCTTTTTGTTGTTGGTTTCATAGCCTTATCTATCACTAGTCCTATACTTGACTCCCAAATTTATAACTTCTTCCTTCCTTGTGACCATTCTCTTAATTTCACTTTAGCTATCCATTCCTATATCCTTAATTCTAATCTCCAAAATCCCAAATGCAAACATCCCACTCCATGACAATAATATTTACATTTTCCCTGCCTAATCATCTTACAACAGTTTCTCAGTCCATCCTGACTACTTATCCAAATATATATGTGAGGAAATCTTACATGAAATGGAAAATTTATCCAGGAAAAGAGATACAGTGACCATGCTTGCTAACTTGAAAACTTAAAGGACAGAAATGTAGAAAGTAGAAGAGATTTATGCATTGTGGCTCTCAAGAGCATAATGTGGACAAGTAAGTTAGAAATTATAATAGAGAAACTGACTTAATCTAAACTTCTGTGAAGGCTTTCTAATAATGAAAGCTGTTCCCAAATTGTAGTGGACCTCCTTAGACAGTAGTGAGTGTGCAGTTACTAATAATGTTTGAACAAAATGTGATTCTCTATTTGGTTGAGATGCCATAGAACAGAGGTTGGAAATCTTAAAAAGACAGTAGGCTTTGCAGACCAGGTAGCCACTGTTGTTATTACCCAACTCTGCCACAATAGCATGAAAACAGCCTCAGACAATATGTGAACAAGTGGACATAGCTGTGTTCCATTAAAACTTCAGATTTAGCCCTCAGGCTGTAATTTGCCCATGATCTCTTCTGCAGAGGATGTTCATTTATCATTGCTTTGGGATTGGTATGAGATAAATTCTACATGTCTCTTACTAGGGAGAACACTAGATAAGTATTCACTGTGTCAAATTTGCTAAATAATTAGTATTTGGCCATTTTGCCCTCACACACAAAGTGGGGAGTGTGATTTTATTGATTAGAGAAAGACTGGTTTTTGGAAGAATAGCAGGATGCTTAATTAGATTGTAAAATTTCAGTACTGCTTACAATAGACCTGTTGGGAAAGGATATTAGATCCTGTTTTGTTAAAACAGTACTGTGTGACTTCCCTCTACTTGTGATCCCTTTGAGCAAAATATATCAGGCTTCAGAATTTAGAGTGAAAAATCTATATTAAGTTATCGAAAGCCTGGAATACATGTGTTTATTTGCTCTAGCATGTTTTTTGGTATTTCATGCTTTTATTCTTTTATTTTAGAAGTGATTTTTTTTTCTTTTCTTTTTGGTTTAGCAGAAACAAGCCACCCTTGAGCAACCTGCCTCTGTAGTTTCAAAGCAGTCACCGCCTTTGTCAGTACCAAAATGGATTGACCGAAAATCTGCTTGTGAGACACCCAGCAGCAGGGCCTTAGAAGATTACATGAGCTGGTAATTACTTTTGGCTGTTAGCTTGCTACAGCCAAGCTAACATGGGTGTTAACAGCTAACAATAACATGGGTGTTGGGGCCAAATAGATCTGGAGTTGAATCTTGCTCTCTTACTTTAAAGACTTTTTAAATTCATATTATTTTTCTCAGCATCAGTTTTTTTTATTTGTAAAAGGGGAGGGGAAGGTGGCTGCATTATATTTTTGAAGATGTTGTGAAAGTCTCTGTCATATTGTAGTCAGTACCTACAACCTATAACTACTCTAAGTATGCAAAACTTGATAATTATGCATTGCCACATGGATACTTCTCTAATTGAGAGAGTTGAAGGTTACATTCTTAGAGCAGATAAAGGGTGGATGCATTTTATAGCAAAGGAGGTGTTAACTGGAATGTGATTGTTTCTGAAAGAGGTGGGTAGTGCAGGTCACATAGTTCTGGGGGTGTTCAGGACTTGCTGGATGGGAACGAAGGATGAGTGAAGAAATTGGATGGTCAGTGCTGACTTTAGGAAACACAAGGGCTATTACAAAGGCAAATTAGTGATGTTCAAAGAAAGGAAATAAAGGAATGTGACACATCTTATTCTTAAATTAGTGGCTATATTTTAATATTTTTTACCCATGATGCCTAGGTACTGAAGAAAAAATAGTGAGAATAAGGCAAGCAAAGCACAACTATGAAGTGAATGGTTTTAAGCTTAAAGGCCAAACTTCTCTGATGTAATTGGCTTTCAGATATTTATAGCAGGCTGTTGTAGAACATTATTGTTAAAAAGCACTCATAACATCCATGATTAGCCATAGGCTGAACTTTACCTTGGCTAAATTCCTATAAAATAACCCCGACCTAATATTTTCAGTGCCATCTTATTTATTTTACAGTAAGGATTTTTTTTGTCTGGGGACAAAAATTACTTTCAGAAAGAATTCTCACAAAATAAAATTGTCATGGTGTATCTAGAATACATAATTCAGCTATATTATGAAAACTGACTTTGATTCTGTTTGATATAATACATTCAAAGTTTATATTCACCTTTTAAAATCACACAAAAAAAACGAGTCAGAATTTTTTTTAAATCTTAACATATTAAATTTTAAAAATATCTTTCTTAGCTTTAGGACTCCAGTTATGAAGAATGACTTTCCACCTGCTTGTCAGCTGTCAACACCTTACCGCCAGCCTGCCTACTTCCAGCAGCAGCAGCGACCGCAGATACCCATCACTCCGCTTCAGAACTTACAGGTTCGATGAGCTTTGTCTGTGATGGTATATGTCACTGTGTGATCGGTTTCAAAGATTTTATTTTTACAGCATCTAGTTGTTAGGAAAAGTCTTAAGGACTTGTCGATTCTTAGTCTTATTACGCAAAATTCATTTCTGATAACCTCCTGAGCTCAAGAAGTTAGATCATGAAGAAACTAATGAATTTTGGGGGGTTTGTTTTTTGTTGTTTTGTTGTTGTTTTTTCCATTACCTAGGCCAAAGGGTCCGGTTTGAATTGCTAGATAAAATTCCTCTTGTCATCTAGGTTACTTTCTATTTCAGTAAACTAATTAAGCCAGCTGTTTGTGAGCAGCCTGATTTCATTGGCTACTTACTATAAAGTAAATTTTCAAGAGTACAAGAATAGCAATAGGAGATATTACCAGAATATATTATAAAGTGCTATATTGTGCAATGTATAATGCATGTCCACATTTTTGGCCCAAACTTTTGGGGGGGAATCTTTCATTTTAATTTTTTAATGCCATTCTTTATATTTAGATGCTTGTTTTTTGTATTGTAACGGGATTTTAGCATTAATTTTTTAACATATTGTGGTATAAAAAATTTTATGTAACAAATAATTACAAAACACAAGAACGGATACAAGGTATTTCAGGTACTAACCCTGTATAATACACACATATCCTTATTTTTCCCTCAAAAATTTAGGGGGAAAATGCTCATTATATGCCGCAAAATATGGTAATGATTATAAAGTAAGAAAAAAAATTTTGCTGGTGAAAAAATTTCATTGCCATCTAAAGAAAAATTAATTTAGACACTACTGACATCAGTACTAAAACTAATTTCTAGTAACTATCTCAGAAGCAACTTAGTACTGGTAGAAAGTATGGGTTTTGAAGGGAGACTGTCTGGCCTTGAATCTTGGCCGCACTACTTACCAGCTGTGTGACCTTTTGCAAGTTACTTAAACTTTCTGTGCTTGTTTCATCATCTGTAAAATGGGGATAATAAAGCTACCTGTGCCATAGGACGGTTGTGAATATTAAATCAGTTAATATATATAACTTACAATGGAGCCTGGTATTTATTAAATAAGAAAAGTTAGCAGTTGTTTTTTTAAATAACAAAACAGCAAAAACAAACCACACACAATCAATTATGCAAATCAGAAGATAAGAAAATTAGCTAATAGAAAGTAGAACAACTGTTAGCAGGGGCTAATGGAAGGGACGAAAGGGGGAGTTATTGTTTAGTGGATATTGAGTTTCAGTATAAGATGATGAAAAGTTTTAGAGATGGGTGGTGGTAATGGTTGTATAACACTGTGAATGTACTTAATGCCACTGAATTATGTAGTTAAAATGGTAAATTTTATGTATATTTTATCACAGTTTTAGAAAATAATGTAATAAAAAATAGCTGACATAGATTATACTAACTAAATTGTATAATAAATTATGAAGGAGAAAGAAGATGACTAGGTTTGCTTTATCTTGAATCAAATCACATTTGTTGTTACTACTTATGTCAGGCCCTGTTTGAGTTGCAATCTAGAAGTCAAGTCAAACATGACCAAGTGAAGGGGCTAGGAGGCTTCTAAGAGGTCAGCGTCAGGAGGAAACCAAAAAGAAGCCGGAGCATGGCTGGAGCTCAGGAAGGGATGCGGGTGGGGAGGAGCGGTGGATCCGCAGGGTCCTGCTCTTTTACCACCAGAGAGATGGGGAGCTGTTGGAACCGGCTGGAGCAGGGAAGGGACTCGGGTGACAGTGAGGAGGATGGACCAAAGGGAAAGTGGGATGCTATCTGTATAGGAAACTGAACTTCATATTAGTATTTTGAATTAGAAATAAGTCAAAATTACTTTATTCTTTAAAAACAAAAAATCAGCAGTTAGGGGGAAGTAAAATTGAACCATTTTCTTCCCTCTGAGAAATTTTCAGTTTAAATATGAGAGAAAGCTCCAAAAAGAAGTAGGGTAAAGGGAATAGTGAAGAATTTTGATAAAAATAACAATCTAATGAAAGATGACAGGTATATATTTCAAAAGCAAATACTTTCTTACAGAAAACAAGTTATCATGACTCAAAGTTCTCTTTCATCCCTACAGGTTAAAGAAATTAGAATTCTTTTATATTAATGTGGAAGTAGATTACATAAGAGAGATTCTACCACTTGGGATCTAAAGCAGGACGTAGTTAAATTGGGATTTATTTAGATCTTGTTTCGACTTGGTTAATCAGCTAATCAGGTACTCTTTGTGTCTTCAGCTTCCTTGTCAGCTCAGAATAAGTCCTCTCACATCGCTCCATCTGTTCAAAGCTTTTGTCGGTCCCCAGAGCGCTCTGGCATAAGGGAAGGGAAGCAGGGGCATGTAGAATAGATCGGTTAAAAGTTTGCTCAGGAGGGTGCTGAAGTTCAGATTGAGTACCTTGAAACTTGCAGCAAAAAGGTGGCATTACTGAAATCTGCATTTGTCAGATTGACTTTGGAGCTCCTAGCAGCTTAGCACACTGCTTCCTTTACAGCATAATGCTAAATGAAAAAATCTATGTATTTATATATGTATGTACATATGTATGTAAGGTTTGTGTAGAAAAAAAATGATAGATAAGATGTAAATGATAATGTATGAGTTTGTAGGTTGAACATTAAGTGGTTCCCTGCGCCCCCCCTTTAAATCTTATTTTTATGTATTTAAGAAGAAAAGATAAGTTAGAGGAGGAGAACTTAGAATTTTGTATATCAGTTTAATAAGTTTATTTCCTGGACTAAAGTATCAAAATTTCCTCTTTCAAATAATTGTGACTAATATCTAATTACCTAAGATTTGGGACAATTTCAAAGTTGGAAGCATTTTACTATATTAAATGCAAGCTATTTTTCTCAGGCATATTCTTTGAACCTATGAATCTTTACATATTTAAATTTAGATTTCTGCATCCTCTTCAACAAATGAATGCATTTTAGTTAAAGGAAGACTTTACTCCATTTTGAAGCAGATAGGAAGTGGAGGTTCAAGTAAGGTAAGTATCTACCCCCAAAATTTGAAAACATTTATTTGCAAAGTTATATGTGTCTTAAATATTTAGGAAATGAATAAAAATATTTTAAGCTTTTCTTTCTTTGTCTTTTAACAATTTTGGTCTTTTTGTTTCCTCGTTTGTAGGGGCCCACATTGCTCTCGAGACAAAAATCCTTCTCATCTCTGGCTCCCATTTCCTTCTCCCAACAAATTACATGTCTCTTTAGACCCACCTCTTAATTCCAATTCCCTGCTCTTCCCCCCAGATTTCCTGTCTAAATAACATTAACATTGACTTACGAGTGGTGCTACTAAAAACATTTATTGTGTTAGAATAGTAGATAACTTAGTTCTTTGAGATTTGTAAGGCTGTTTACTTTATACAAAATGGCCTTATACTATTTTAAAATTCCTTAAGTGACTAAGCTGTACCTGACAGCCTGATATACACTTTGGCTTTTATTCCTTACTAGTTCCTACTGGATAGTCAAGGTTAAATGGCTTTAAACAAGTGATGTTTACTTCCTTGTGTCAAAAGGAGTAAATGAATGTAATTTTCCTTGCTTACACTGGCACTTTGTATTTTGAATTATTGCGTTTTAGAAGCCCCATTCCTGTTGCATGTTTGCCGAAGGTTCAACACAATAGCAGTGTTTTCTACTTTAAAAAAAATTATGTATTGATTTTTAGAGAGAGAGAAACATTGATTTGTTTTTCCACTTATTTATTCATTCATTGGTTGTTTGGTGTATGGGCCCTGACCAGGGATTGAACCTGCAACCTTGGCATATCTGGACAGCTCTCTAACCAACTGAACTACCTGACTAGGGCTAATTTTTCAAATGTGTTATCTGCCCTACCAACATTGCTTAGAAATTGACTGTCCAGCCAGAGCACCTGGACCTCAGAGATCCTGACAACATGTTTGTAGCATCTTCTTTCTGTATACTTGACTTTGCAAATTAGACCTGATCTACTTTTTCAACTGAATATACTGATAGCTTACAATTAGTACTATAAATAGCAATTCTTGAATGATATTAGTTTATTTTTCTGTATGCATTTCCTTTGTTCTCATAATTTTAAATATTTTCTAACACGTGAATGAAATTGTTAACTCCAGACACAATGGTAAAAACACCATATGTGAAATGAATTGACTCTTTATTATAGCCCTTAGTCTTTACATTTCTCAATGTCTTCTTTTTTAGGTTATTTCCCTAGTTAAGCATTCAACAGAGTGTTATGACATATGAAATTTAAATTACCTTTCTAATATGTTGATATAGAAACTTTTTAGGGTTTATGTCTTTGAGTTACTGAATGCCCTTTGTCATAGGTCATTGAAAGTGGAATATTACTCTCCTAACATTTTTTTTTCTATTCTCAGAATAATCCAAGACATTTTTTTAGGATATTTTTTATTTATTTTGAGAGATAAGGGAAGGAAAGGAGAAAGGGACAGAAACATCAGTGTGCAAAAGATAAATCAATTGGTTGCCTCTTGCACACTCCTATATGGGGACCTGGCCCGTACAACCCAGGCTTCTGCCCCAATTGGGAATCAAACCAGTGACCCTTGGGTTTGCAGGCCAGCACTCAATCCTGAGCCACACCAGCCAGGGCAGCCCAGACATTTTAAATTGTTTATATCAGTATTCCTTAACCTATGTTAAAGAATAAATTCAGTGTTGTATTAGTATATTCTAAACTTTTCCTTTTGTTCTACTATATAGGTGTTTCAAGTGTTGAATGAAAAGAAACAGATACATGCTATAAAGTATGTTAACTTAGAAGAAGCAGATAGCCAGACAGTTGAGAGTTACCGGAATGAAATTGCTTATTTGAATAAACTACAACAACACAGTGATAAGATCATTCGACTCTATGATTAGTAAGAAATTTTTTAACTTAAAAAGAAGTTTTTTTTTTACTGTAATTCTTTAGATAAATATCCAGTAGATCTTAACAGTATAACTTAAGCATTTATTGTTTTATTTGTTTCTTTTTAATGGCAGTGAAATCACAGAGCAGTACATTTACATGGTAATGGAGTGTGGAAATATTGATCTTAATAGTTGGCTTAAAAAGAAAAAATCCATTGATCCATGGGAACGCAAAAGTTACTGGAAAAATATGTTGGAGGCAGTTCACACGATTCATCAACATGGTATTTAAAATCTCTAACTATGTAATGCTTAAATATCCATTAATAATGTCACTTTAGAGACATACACTCATAATTTTAATTTATTGGTTATTGGCAATTTTAGATTAAACTGAATATTTTAGAAGTTTATTTAAAGGGAGAAAACCATTTCTTTGAAACACTGTCAACCAAACAGTCAAACAGTAGGGCATGAACTCATATCCCACATCCATGATGCATAAATAAATGCAAAATGTATCTTTATCAGAATTAACATAGTCATAATCCTAGGTCTCCAAATACCTGGATTACAGCAGATCTAAGACTTTGGGATTCAGACAGCCTAAAAATCTCAGATGTTTATTTTATTTATTCCTGTCCTTTTATACTATGTGCCTTGTGCGGGTGTTGCTTTTTTATTGTTTTTGTTTTTAACTGTTAGCCCTACCTTCTGGTTCATTTTTCACTTTAGTTGGATTTGGTTGTTGTTATGGCTTTTTGCCTTTACTTTATCTTTTTTTAAGAACTATTATCCTGGATAATTGTAATTTGTCTCCTCGCACCTTCCTCCTATAAATTAAAGAGAATTCACCAGTGATGAAGATCAGGTTATGGGGATGAAGGCATCTGGAGCGTTAGGGTCTTACTGTCTGCGGTGTAATTTAAAGTACTCTCTAAAGGGTGGAGAATTACAGTGGTTAAGCTAAATGCTGATGCCAGACTGCCTGGGTTCACTTGTGGCAAGGTCACTGAGGCTCTGTGACATTGAACAGATTGTTTAAACTCTTTGCCTTAGTTTCCTTACCTAAAAATGGGGATGATGATGATGATGATGATGATGATGATAATAATAATAATAATTACCTCAGCACTGATGAATTAAATGATTCAACACAAGCAACAAACTTAGAATAGTCCTAGCACATGGCAGGTCCTATATCTTTCTTTGTAGCATATAATTAAAATAAATATTTAATTTGATTGACTAATTAAAGGAATCAACCCAGCCTACAGATTGTGAAAATTTTTGTACTTAGAATGTCTTACGTTGTATAATATTACAGAGGATTTTTATTTTGAAGGCATCGTTCACAGTGATCTGAAACCCGCTAATTTTCTGATAGTTGATGGAATGCTAAAGCTAATTGATTTTGGGATTGCAAACCAACTGCAACCAGATACAACAAGTATTATTAAGGATTCCCAGGTGAGACTTAATAGTTGGTTACTACCCAGTAGAGGTCAGTTCCTTTTCACTTATGAAGTATTATTTTCCTATTGGGGATTTTCTTTTTACCTGCCACATTCTTCAAGGGATTCAGAACCTTTTTATAAGAATAGAACTATAGAAACATCAAAGCCACGATTGATACAATTTGTATAGAAAGTCAAGGTCTGATGGAAATACATCCATCGATTCTGAGTGGTTTTCTTATAGTTGAGGTAGAGAAGCAGTGATACCTGTCTTGGAAATCGTCTTGGTCATGCTCTAAAATTTGCCTGAAACATGGTCTCAGAATTTCCTGGTAGTAACCAAAGAGGGATTACAGTTACGTGTTTTTTTAATTGTTCATGAGGTAAGATAATTTCATTCTTCCAAGGAAATCAAGCTTTTCTTATCATTTACATTAGAAAAAGAAAATTCTTAAGGGGACCTTTATTTTGAAAACACAATAGTTATTGTACTTGACTGCATTTTCATAATAGGATATGCAATAGCAAACTTAATCAAGTTGTTAATCAATAAAAACTGAGGTGATGACACCAAAGACTAACCCAAAACAACCCTGCTTAGAGCTGAGATGTTCTGTGTGTACAGATTTCTGATGTGGGTCTGCTTTAATTCTAGGAGTAAAACTAGACTTTCATAGGACAAGTAAATGAACAGAGTGCCCTTCAAACAATTTTGTGTAACACTCAGTTCTCTTTACATTAAAAATCTGACTGAATATTTATTTGTAAATTGCCTTGAAGATATCTTCTGTACCAAGGCCCTCAAAATACAGTATTCCATGTTTGAAAGCAGAACTGTTTATTTTAGGATAAAAATGAATGTCTTAAAAGGTTGGCATAATTTTACTGTGAAAGCTCTTATGTTAATTAGATGCTCATCCCGTGTCAGTTTGGACATGGGCCCAGGGAGTTCCTAGAGAAAAGTGAGATGGTTGGTGGTTGGTTGGTTGGTTGGTTGGTTGGTTGGTTGGTTTATTTAAAAGGGGGAAAAAAAACATTCTGAGTCTATCCCAAGACAGAAAATGAGTGATTGATCTATTTCTTCAAAGTTTATGGACATTAATATAATTTTAGCCTGCATGGTTTTATGGTAGTTTCCCACCATAATCATAGAAGAATTTGCTCAGCATTATGAAAGGAGTCAATTTGCTAATTATGAACTTAATTTATTTTGCTGAAATTGTGGAGAAATGTATGTCTTAACATTGTTGTCAGGTGTTTGTGTTTTTCAGATATATTACTGAATCTGTAATGATCCAAGTTTCTAAGAACCTGGCACTCATGTTTTTAAAAATCTAAAGCAGAATTTAATGTTTTCATTGATTTGTGTTTTCTGTGATTTGACAAATAGGTTGGTACAGTTAATTATATGCCACCAGAAGCAATCAAAGATATGTCTTCCTCAAGAGAGAATGGGAAATCCAAATCAAAGGTACTGTAAGGGTTATTGGTCATTTATCTGACATTCATAGGGAATAGTCTGTTCTCTGAATAAACTTATCAGATGACTGAAAGTGAAACTTTTTGGCCTTTACAGAGACCTTGCCTTCTTAAGTAGACTGTCATGGGATTTAATTTCGTCCTCCTTTATTGATTTGAGTTTGTTCTTAAATATTGTGCTTTTAATATGGTGATGCCTCACAGTGTGCTCCTACAAGCAATGCACCTAGGGTATTTTAAAGTTTTAAAATTAAAAAAATTAACACTAAATTAGCTCTGATTTGGACACCATGAACAACATTGAATTGATAACCTTTGACGTCTTCTTTGTTTCCTCTCTGATTCTTACATTTTATTTCTTACCAATTATTCATTTGTGAATTCTGCATTTTCAAATACAACTCTGGTATATAATTTCTCCTGGCCTGCCACAGGCTACTTTCTCCCTTATCTTATTTGACCACTACGTTGAGCGCTGTGTTCGCCTCATTGCTGCTCCTCGTTGGGTCTGTTTTGCCTGCCACCATGCCTCCTGCTCCCAGGGCGATCCTCTCTCTGTGACGGTGTAACCAGCTGGGTGGCAGCACACAGGGTCCAGGGCCTGCCTTCGGGTCACACGTCTGTCTCGTCATTGACTGACTTTGTGACGTGACTTGCCTAGTTTCTTCATCTGTAACTTAGGCTCACAAACAGTGCCTGTTTTTTAAAAAAGGAAGGATTATACGAGAAAGAATGTGAAACACTTAGCACATTGTCCAGTTCAAAATAATTGATCAATAAATGCACTTTTATTTACTAATTACATTTTCCTTCCTAGAAAATTGTAGGTTCTAAATATCTTTTCAAATAACTGGCATGAAAGTATGCCATTTTACATCTATTTAGCTTCTCTTTTTCTTATACTTAGATTTGTTGTCTTTCTCTTTTTTTTTAATTAGACTAGCCATGGTTTTGTTATTTTTAAAGAGACAGGTCTTGAATTCATTTATTAATTCTATTTTCATGTGCTTACTAATTCTACTTTTATCTATTTGTATACCTTTGAGTTTATTTTTTTTTCTAGTTTCTGGATTTAAATAATTGCTAATTTAATTTTAGTATGCTTGCTTATAATTAATATATTAAAAGTGAATTTTACTGTTTTACTTTAGCTTATATTTATAGGTTTTACTATAGTATCTCTTATTTTCATTAATTCCTAAAATTTGTCATTTCAGTTTTTAAATTGTTTTATTCTTTTTTACTTTAGAATAAAATTTATTTTAAATTACATTCAAAATTTAGAATTTCATAGTTGTCAACTCAGTGCTTTAATATATATTAGAAAATCTCAATTCAGTTGAATCACCTGGTGCTAATTCAATGGCCTTAGTGATTCTGTGTAGAAGATAAAACTTTATTCCAACATGTGAATTTATCCCGGCTACTAAAGAGCTCAAAACTCTTCCCAGTCTAACTCTGCCTCATACTGCCTTTCAGTGAATGTCTCTTGGCTGTTTGGGCCAGGATTCAAGCCCAGCTCATCCTGGCTCTATAGTTTCTGTTCTCAGGTGTAGGATAGCTCAATGTAAATAACTTAAAAAATCTATACATACTTACATATTATAAATTTATATAAAATTTATTATGATCTAATAACTTTGAGGAAAACAAGTACATTTAAAATTTTCAGTTTTATTTTTTATTTTTGTATTTCATAAGCTGACAAGAATGTAATATTTTGTTTTAGTTGAAATATTTTAAATATGAATTTGTTGAAAGATTTAAAGTGAAACTTGTTATTTGATAAAATATAATAACTAGAAAAAGATGTTTTCTCATGTAAGCATAACCTAATACTTATATAATAATCGATGTTTGCTTGTGATATTAAATATTAGGGTATATATGTATTTATATGTGTATATGTATAATATTCTTACACTTAATTCTATATGAAAATAATGGCAACTTATTCCTATTTTTTTGTTTGTTTTTACTTAGATAAGCCCCAAAAGTGATGTTTGGTCCTTAGGATGTATTTTGTACTATATGACTTATGGGAAAACACCATTTCAGCACATAATTAATCAGATTTCTAAATTACACGCCATAATTGACCCTAATCATGAAATTGAATTTCCCGATATTCCAGAGAAGGATCTTCGAGATGTGTTAAAGGTAACACTAATAGTACAATATAGAAGAACAATATATTATATACAGTTGACCCTTAAACAACTTGGAGGTTAGGAGTGTCCGTCCTCCTCCTAGTCCAAAATCTGCTTATCAGTTTGGACCTCCCAGATCTTAACAAGTAGTAGCCTACTCTTGGCCAGAACCCTGAACCATAATATAAACAATCGGTTAACACGTTTTGTATGTTATACATACGAGGTCTGCCAGAAGGTATCCAACTGTGTAATATGAAAAATAAAGACGTTTATTGAAGAAGATACAAGAAACATTGTACATAGGGCAGTGACTCCCCAGTCTCCTTCAAAGTAGGTACCTTGGGACCTCACACAGTTCTCCCAGTTGCCATCATGTTTTCCTGAATCTCATCGACATATTTTCCTGAATCTCATTGATGGTCTGAAATCTTTTCCCTCTCAAAGGTGATTTTAGTTTTGGGAAGATGCAGAAGTCTCAGGGTACCAAATCCAGGCTGTAGTGGGGCTGAGTCACCTGGGTGATATTCTGTTTTACCAAAATATTCTGCATAAGATGTGGTGCATAAGCGAGCACATTGTTGTGATGGAGCTGCCAGTCACCAGTTGCCCATAGCTGTTGCCTTCTGAATCATCCAAATAGTTTCCATGGAGGAATGTTCAAGCTTAACACAAAATCTGATGCAAATTCATTGCTGTACTCACTTAGTCATTTTGAATGCAACAGCCACACGGTACACATGCTCACTCAACGGTGTATACTGCCCCCACTGACTACTACAGTGAAGTCATCATTGTTCACACATGCACAGTCTAGTTTACTTTCTTTGGCTGCCAAGTTACATTGATGTCATGCAAACTGTTCTCATTATTTTAACATGGCTGGAGTTTTTCCAGACCTCATATTAATGCTGTGTTCTTACAATAAAGTAAGCTAGAGAAAAGAAGGCTTTATTAAGAAAATCATAAGGAACAAAATACATTTACAATTTTTATTGAAAAAGTGGACCATTTCAATCCTGTGCTGTTCAAGAGTCAACTGTATTTGTTTACAGGAATTAGTGGAATTAACTAAGTGGGTTAGCTACTTAACGAAGTGGTCCATTGAAAGAAATGGCTGACTCGACTGGCTTTTTAGGACATGTTAAGTTCACTTTGAATGTGTTAGTTTTAAAATGAATACTTGGGGATTTTGCAAGATATGACATGAAATAATCTCATTTCTGAGTAGGCTATCTAGAAAGCAACTTCTGTAACATGATATAGTAAGAAAACCTGTTTTGTTTTTTTAAAAAATAATCATCTTTATTTTTGCAGTGTTGTTTAATAAGGGACCCTAAACGAAGGATATCCATTGCTGAGCTTCTGGCGCACCCATATGTTCATATTCAAACTCAACCAGGTACTTATTTAAAAATCAATTTATGACCAGATTACTAATATAAACAGGCTTTTAACTATTATGAGAAAACAATCTGAATTGGCTGCCCTCTTCCAGACTGCCTCTTTCCTTAAGAGAGTTCCCTTTTTTTTTAATGCTAAATACTGAAATAAATGACATTGCCTTTCTTTACTTACTGGCATATATTTCTATTTATCCTCAGTAAGGGGCCATGATCAGGGATAAATTACAAGTCAACCCTGGGTGATGTGGCTTAGTGGACTGAGCCTGTGAACCAGAGTGTCACCGGTCTGATTCCCAGGCAGTGCACATGCCTGGGTTGCAAGCCAGGTCCTCAGTGGGAGGCATGCGGGAGGCATGTGAGATGCAACCACATATTGATGTTACTCTCCCTCTCTTTCTCCTTCCCTTCCCTCTCTCTAAAAATAAATAAATAAAATCTTTTAAAAAAATAGACTGTCAGTTATCGTAGTGCTAAATGGTATGTGTAATTGTATATGAAGGTATATTTTTCTTATTAGTACCAGTGTGTTATTGATTATATATTTTTTATAGGTAACCATAAGGGAACCTCCGAAGAAATGAAACAAGTTCTGGGCCAACTTGTTGGTCTGAATTCTCCTAACTCCATTTTGAAAGCTGCTAAAGTAAATATTTCTGTTGTCTATCTATGTTAATTTCAATTGTTTTATATAGTTAAGTGAGTTAGATACTTAAATGGATAATTCAAAGAAAAGCTGGTCCAGTCATCAAATCAACTATGAAATATTTATCTGTGTAGCGTGTGCTTTTGACACATGTAGATTCATTTGATTTACATTCTTATTGTGCATATGGCATAATTGAAAGTGGATTGTTGTATAAAGTGCATTCAAAAGATTGCTCTCAAGTCTCAACTGGAATAAATTGAATGAGGAGTCTCTTAAATCAACACCATTTTTCACACAGCTTTTGAATTCATGTCTTCTACCCAATTTTTTTCTTAAACAGTTTTAGAGAAATCACAGTATTTATCACATATAATGACTTACGTGAAGCTGTATGTAGCAGTCAATACATTTCTGAAAGCAGATATCTCAGATCTTTCAGCTTCACTATGCCCGTTTTTATATGCACCATAATTTTTGTATCTCACTGCCATCAAACACCTAATCATTTCTAGAACCTTATGTGTGCTTATTTACCAACTTGTTTTTTTACCAAGCTGTTACTAATTATACATTTCAATTATAACATTATCATAAAATTATCAGAGGTTTTAGCTCTCTGGGTATGAGTAAAGCCAATCCAAGATGTCAAGAAGTTGGATACATTACTGGAGGAATTAGCTATTTATTCATTGTTGTGCATTTATACGATTTAAGGTAAAATATTTTTCTTAAATTTTCTCAAGTGCTAATGTCTAAATCAATGGCTTTAGGAATTAAAATTGGGCAAAATTTGTTTTGACTTTGCTCTATATTTCATATCTCCATATTTTAAGTTTCTACCATTGTGTTTCAGCCTTTTATAAATTAAATTAAGGTAGATTAGTGACCTTTTTCAAGGGTATGTGTTCCTTGATCGCAAAGATACTTTCCTAAATTAGACATTGACTTAACCTTCAGCCCTTTTTAAAATATAGATTTTAATATAGCTATACTTACTAATTAATTTGTATGAGTTTTAATGTCTCTGTTTAAATATCACTGGAAAGTACATTTCCTGATGAGTGTATTTTACAGTATAGGAATTTATCTAAGACTGTTTTTTTTAAGGAAACGGGAGATCAAGAAGGCCTTGAAGACACATATATATGCTTATTAAAAGCATGTTACATTTCTCTTATACAAAAATTGAGCTATAACTCATAATAGCTGATTCTTAGGCCAAGCTAGCTGTTAAAATTCTTAATTATTTCCAACCATTTATAAAATAACTCCCTAATTATAAGAACAAGAGAGAAAATTAATGCATATTAAAATATATAATTATCTCTATTAATATGATAATATATTGAATTTTAAGTTCTAAAACCGATGTGTGTTTTTAATTTCAGACTTTGTATGAGCACTATAGTAGTGATGAAGGTCATGATTCCTCTTCATCGTCCAACACTTTTGAAAAAAGATGAGAAGAAAAATGATTTGCAGCTACTCAGGAACTTTCAAATATTACCTGTAAGATATATTGGACTGCTATGCTCTTGATTCTGTGTAAATCTACTCTTGGATACAACTTCACTCTGAAATGTCATTGGTAGAAAAATTCAGTGGATTACCCTAAAAAAACCCCTAAAAATAATAACCACTAATGCATTGTGTATATTAAATTATAGAATTGTTTTCTCACTTATGCTTCCCTCTCATTTCACACTTGAAACAGTGGATGGAAAACTAAAGTGTGTTCTGAAGGACTATGTAAGTAAAACTTGGTAGTATAATATGACACTAAAATGTTTAAGCTGTAAATTATTTTCTTTGAATATGTTGGTGTTGTGGCAAAATTCTTAATAAAATTGGATTAAGAGTGGAATTTAGTAAATTCTGTTGGATTTTCTACATAAACAATCATGTCACCTGCAAACAAGACAGTTTTATTTTTTCCTTCTCAACTTATATACCTTTTATTTCTTGTTTTATTGCATTAGCTAGCACGTGCACATGGTGTTGAAAAGGATTGGTGGTGGAATTTTCTTGCCTTGTTGCTGATCTTAGTGAAAAAGCTTCAAGTTCTTCACCATTAAGTATGATGTTAGCTGTATATTTTTTGTATATACAGGGTGGGGCAGAAGCAGGTTTATAGTTAAGTACACAAAACAGAGTTTACTCTTATATTATTATTAACTAAGTATGGTATTATTTTTTCATACAAACAGCTGTAAACCTGCTTTTGCCTGTGTTCTTTATCAAGTGTGGAAATTTCCCTCTATTCCTACTTTTCTGAAAGTTTTTATCATGAATAGGTATTGGATTTTGTCTATTGCTTTTTCCGCATCTGTTACTAATGGTTGTGTGAGTTTTCTTTTTTTAGCTTGTTCATGTGGTTGAGCACATTAATTGATTTTTGCATATTGAACCAGCCTTGCATACTTGGGATAAATTTTACTTGGTTGTGGTTTATAATTTGTTTTATATATTACCAAATTTCATTTGCTAATATTTTGTTGAGAATATTTGGACCTATATTGATGAGAGACTATTGGTCTGTGTTTTTTTGTAATGTCTTTGTGTGGTTTTGGTATTAGGGTAATACATAAAAAGAGTTAAGAAGTATTTCCTCTACTTCTATTTTCTGAAAGAGATTGTAGAGACATTGTTTCCTTTAATGTTTGGTTGCATTCACCAGTGAACCCATTTTGGCCTGGTGCCTTCTCTTTTGGAAGGTTATTAACTATTAATTCAACTTCTTGAATAGATATGGATCTATTTAAGATTGTGTATTTCTTTTTATGTGAGTTTCAGCAAATTGTGTGTTCCAAAAATCTGGTTCATTTCATCTAGGTTGTCAAATTTGTAAGTATAGAGTTGTTCACATTATCCTTTTACTGTCTACAGAATCTGGTAGTGTCTCCTCTTTCTTTTCTGATAGTAGCAATTTGTGTCCTTTTTTTTTTCCCTAAGCCAGTTGGAGGTTTATCCCTTTTGTTGATCTTTTTAAAGAATCGGTTTTGGTTTCATTGATTTTTTTTTTTCTATTGCTTTCCTGTTTTTGAGTTTATTGATTTCTGCTCTAATCTTATTTCTTTTCTGCTTACTTAGGATTTAATTGGCTTTTTTTGTTTTTTTTGTTTGTTTCCTAAAGTGGAAAGTTAGATCACTGATTATAAATTTCTTTATATTTTCTAATATGTGCATTCAGTGCTACACTTTTTTCTCTATGCACTGCTGTATTTCACACATTTTGGTAAGTTGTGTTTTCATTTTTATTTATTCAAAATACATTAAATTCCTTTCAGTATGAATACCAGGAGGCAGACATTGTCATGGAGCATCTTTGGGGCTTCCTACTACTCCATGTTAGCTTTCTTTATGATTTATATTTTTCTTATTTTGCACACATTTTTAAAGTTTTTTCTCATGCGGTTTGGTCTAAATTACCTTTCCTTTGTTTTTTAAAAATTTATCAAATATGTATATATTTTTAAGTATATTTTATTGATTATGCTATTACAGTTGTCCCATTTCTTCTACCCTTTATCCCCCTTTCTGCACCTCCCCCTTCCACCAGCATTCCCCCTCCCCCCACTTAGTGTTCATGTCCTTGGGTCACACATGTAAGTTCTTTGGCTTCTCTATTTCCTATACTACTTTAACCTCCCCCTGTCTATTTAATGCCTAGCAATTATGCTTCTTATTCCCTGTACCTGTTCCCCCTCTTCTCCCCCCTCCCCATCCCTGCTGATCACCCTCCATGTGATCTCCATTTCTGATTCATTCCTGTTCTAGTTGTTTGTTTAGTTTTTTAGGTTCAGTCGTTGATAGTTGTGAGTTTGTTGTCATTTTACTGTTCATAGTTTTAATCTTTTTCTTAGATAAGTCTCTTTAACATTTCATATAATAAGGGCTTGTTGTTGATAAACTCCTTTAACTTGACCTTATATGGGAAGCATTTGATCTGCCCTTCCATTCTAAATGATAGCTTTGCTGGGTAGAGTAATGTTGGATGTTGGTCCTTGCCTTCACATGAATATGTTCCTAACATACTGCTATCTCTTAATCTGTTCTTAAAAAAGCAGATGTTCTGTGCAAAAATAACTTCTAACTAGTCACCTATTTTTCATTATGTTAAATGGAAAAGTTACAATGTATTGCACCTTCCTGAAACAGAAAAACACCTATAGATAAGGGAAAAGCTGTCAAGTTAGGATGATAATGTTTAAATATCACTTTCTGATTGCTAAATTGTATCTATTTTTGCCTTACATAATTTGAGGCTATTTCACTAGATGCATACAAACTTAGGATTTTTTATATTCCATTTCATAGGGATTTTCATGATTTCTAAATATGTATTTGTTTTTTGTAAAAGTAGCTTTGCAGGTTTCTTTTGATTAATGGTTGCCTGGTGTGTGTTTGTGTGTGTGTGTATTTTTATTTAATTTAAACTTTTCTGTGCCCTTTTAGGAATATCTGGTAAATAACATACATAAATTTTACCTTATATCCAACACTGGTAGTTTTTCTTTTTTATCTGATAGATGTAATCTATCATCATATGTCTGTATTTCTATAAAATCTATTTTATCTGTTCTTTCATTAATCAGTCTTCGCTGGCTTCTGCCCCTCACTTTTTTTTTTTAAGTTTTCCATAATTTCCCCTCTGATGCCTTAGAAGGTTTAGAGCCTTTCTCTCTCTCTCTCTCTCTGTCTGTCTGTCTCTGTCTCAGTGATTAGTCTTAATTTTAACTAAACTTATTTAACTTAACAAAGACAAACATATCCACCTCTGTACCAAACAATACAAAGACTTAAATCTATTTTAACTACATTAAGATAACTTGCATGACATTGTGGTATAATATTTTAGTTTTATCCTATTATAACTCCAGAGACTATTACCATTTTATAAGGACCATTTTTATTTAGATTCACAGAAAACATTTACCATTTTATATATTCCTTGTATCACACTATTCTTGGGATGATTTCCTTTTTTCTAAAGTATTTTATTTATTTATTTTTGGAGAGAGTGGACGGGAAGGAAAAGGAGAGAGAGAGAAACATCAACGTGTGGCTGCCTCTCGTGTCCTACTGGGGTCCTGGCCTGCAACCCAGGCATGTGCCCTGAGTGGGAATCAAACCAGCAACCCTTGGCTTCACAGGCCTGTGCTCAATCCACTGAGCTACACCAGCCAGGGCTCCTCTCTGTTTAAAGTAACCCCTTTGGAAATTTCTTTAGCAAAGATCTGTTAACAGTAAATTATTTCTGTTTACTTAAAAATATTTTAAATTCATCCTTGTTTTCATAAAGATTGTTTTTTCAGGGTCTTAATTCTAAATTGACAGTTTTCCTTTTGCACTTTAAGATTATTATTATACCTACTTCTGGTTTTTATTATTGCTACCAGAAATTTTTATTCATCTAATTATTATTTCTGTATAAATAATCTATCTGCCTTTTTCCTCTAGCTGCTTTTAAGATCTTTTAACCTGTGATCTGTTTCACTAAAATATTCCAGTTCATTTTTTGTCTTTAATTCTGTTTGGTATATATTATGCTTTCCAAGTCTATGAAATCATGTATCTTCTTGATTTTGAAATATTCTCAACCATCTCTTCAAACTTTTTCATTTTTAGAAGTTCTATTTGGTTCTTTTTCAAATCTTTCCTTTTTCTTGATGATTTTTTCTTATTTTCTCAGATGAATGATTCTATAATTTTTTTAGTAATTTTACATGGATCAATTTTATGTTCTGTATATACAATTTCAGTATTTGAAGTTTTTATGTGTCTTTTTTTTTTAACTTTGATAATATTTTCTTACTGTGTTGGAGGTCTCCAAGACCACCCCCAAGTTTGATGATTTGCTGGAAGGACTTAAAGGATTCAGCACAGAATCATATTCACCAGTATGGTTTATTATAGTGAAAGGGTGTAAAGCAGGGAAGAGATGCATGGAGCAAAGACTACAGGAAACAAGCCACAAGCTTCCAAGGGTCCTTTCACAGTGGTTCACAGAGATGCACTTAATTTCCTAACAACTTGTTAACAACACCTGTGAAATGTCTATCCCATAAGCTCAATAGAGCCTTGGCACCCGGGGTTATTAGTGGGGGTTGGTCATGAACTCATGCTGTGACTAGCATGACGTTTTAGGTTCCCAGAAGAAAGGCAGGTGTTTAGTATAAGCCACTTGGTTGTATGTCACGCTTTAGGACTAGGGAACCACTCATTCAGGCAATGGTGGGAACTCCCCTAAATCTTAAGTTTCCAGACTCCAGCCAGAGTAACAGGTAACCCTAAAAGAGTTCTATAATGAAACAACAAATTCTGTTAATGTCATGCGGAGGGAGAAGGACAGCTGCCCTGGTTTGCCCTCACTCTTGGAGCCAGGCTGTCTGGTGCCCCAGTCCCTGGGTGCCCTGCAGACAGAAAGGGAAAGCATGGTAAGTCATACACCGTCACTTAAAATTACCACTTAAAAGCGACACCCTTTACCTCTCACAGTTCAGTGGGCAAGTGAACGTACATGTTCTCTATGTAAGGATCTTATGTGTAGAGAGGAGAGCTAAAAGTATATGATGAACATCCCTATTTAAATTTGTAAGAAGATAGAGCTTTTTTACTCTGCTTCCATCGGGGGTTCCTACCCTGTAGTTCAGAGCCCCCCTAGGACTACTGGGTAGTAAGTGACACAGAGAGTGAAAGGACATACGCTTCCTTTTTGCCATATCATTTTAGAGGGGTTTGTATTTGATGCCACTTTCTTAACGTACTTACAAATAAATCAGGATGCTCTCCATGGTCCTTTCACCTTCCTGTCTTCTTCCCTTCTGCTCTACTCCACTTTTACCTCTGGAGAGAATGTATATTGTATTGAAGAGGGAAATGTATTAGTAATCACTTTAATGACTTGCTTAATAAAGTAATTAATGTTTATTGTGTTAGAATGTTTGTAGAGACATACACAGTTTCCAGCACAAATAACGTCCCTTTTTATTACAAAATTTTTATTACAAAATCATAAGCATGTAATTCTGTAACAACATCACACTCAAGCACATCATGACATTTTAGGTGAAATGTTCAAATTAAAACTATAAATTATTTCACCCATATTATTATCCTACCAACCACTCTCAAGCTGGTGTTACTTCTGCCAGACCCTGTATATGGAATTAATTTGCATGCTATGTTATTAGAAATATGTTAAATTAGAATATTTGAAAGAATAAGGTCAGAAACATCCCTGTAGACACAGGTGAGGTAAGGAGGAGGCGGTTGTGAATGGTTATTTACCTTCTTGATACAAGAATGAAGTGAGGCAAGAACATAGTTGGCATTCGATTATGTGGAACAGAGGATCCAGTTCAAACTCTGTTAGAGTCTCCATTTAGTCTAAGGATATTTTAATATTCTTTTTTAGGGAAATATATGCATGATAATTATTCGTGGAGCAGTGGTGGACTAGCTATCTTTACCCTGGAGAAAAATCTCAGGGGGTCGGGCAGTGGTGAGGTGGGGGTGATGAAAGGAAATGAGGGAAATCCTTTGGAGAAGGGCGAAGAGCCACACTGAACTGCGTACCTGGGGATACCTGAGCATGCTGCCTGTCTTCGCTTTGTTGAGAATGATCAGGCTACGCAAACCCGGTACATTGCCTCTTCCATCTTGTTTGTCTCTGGATAAATGGAAAGCAACCATAGATGGAGGGTTTTACTTGTGAATTTCTCTGTTTTTTTTTTTTTAAGATTTTATTTATTTATTTTTAGAGAGAGAGGAAGAGAGGGAGAGAAACATCAATGTGACTTTGTCTCTTGCATGTTCCCTCCTGGGGACCTGGCCTGCATCCCAGGCATGTGCCCCATCTGGGAATCAAACCGGCAACCCTTGGGTTCACAGGCTGGCACTCAATCCACTGGGCCACACCAGCCAGGGCTCAGTTTGTTTGTTTTTTAATGTTACTATAAAAGGAAAATAGTCTCATCTTTATCTGCCTGAGAAATACAGTAGAAAGATATATTAGTGACTTCTAATCCCATGAAGCTGAGTTTGGCATATTTTAACATTTTAACATTTGGCATATTTGGACAACCATGGTAATATAATTTTATACTTAATTCTTCTACTTATCTTTCTCATAAGCATTTTCCTAACTCATTTAAACCCTTCATAAATATAACTTTTGATTCTTATTAAGCATCCTATCTTACAAATGTATGAGAATAATTCTCTTTTTTATTTTTTGTAAAATAATCCAGAATAAACCTCTATATTATTTTGTTTTTAGGAATTAGAAGTTAATTTTGGTCATAAAACATAACTAATAATATAAATTCACAAAGAAAGATCAAGATGCCAACATTTTTCTTTCTTTTTGAATTATCAGCAATTTGGTATTAGATTTAAACATTGAGATTTGGCTTTACTTTTTAACCATCCCTGATGTCTGGTGGCTGACCTAATACCCTTATAATGAGATTTAAACTATTTAACCAGAGAATCCTGTTGGTTCTACTTTTAAGATATACCCAGAATTGGAAAAGTCCTCACCAACTCCAGCTATATTACCTAGGATCATTGAAGTAACTTCCTAACTGTTAACTTCTCTACTCTTGGCCCTCTGTACTCTGCTTATCACACAACATGATTTGTTCAAATATGGGTCCGAGCACCTGGCTCTTCTGCTCAATCCCCTCCAATGGTGTCCCATCTAAGGGAGAGTAAGTGCCTAAGTCCTTGTGGGATAGGCCTTTCTGTACCCAGCCATCTCTTGTCTAATGGCCCTTGGGCTTGCAGTTCCCTCTTTTAGAATGCGTTTCCCCAATAGTTACTAGGCTTGTTTCCTCATTTCCTTGTGTTTGTTCAGATGTCACTTTCCTAATGACATTTAGGAAACAAGCCTAGCTTCCTTAAATAGCATATTTAAAATCTGCCCTGGCCAGGTGGGTCACATGGCTCCCTTGGTAAAGACGTTGTCCCCATGTACCAAGGTCATGGGCTTGTTCTTTTTCCTTTTTATTCTTTTTTTTTTTTTTAATTTTATTGTGTTTCAAGTACAGTTGTCTGCATTTTCTCCCCACAGTCAAGGGCACACACAAGAATCAGCCAGTGAATGCATAAATAAATGGAACAAGAAATGAATGTTTCCCTTCCGCTCTGAAATCAATCAGTCAATCAACCAATCAAATGAAATCAATCAAATGAATCTCCTTCCTTGCTTTATTACTTCTTTATAAGATTTATCCTTCTTACATTCTTTATAATGACTTAATTTTTTAACTGTTTATCAACCCTCATGGTAATACCAGTTGCCATAATGGGAAGCTTTTTATTAGGCACTATTCCCAGTGCCTAATACAATGCCTGTTCCATAGTTGACACTTGAATACATGAATAAAAGCTTTTTTCCCTGGAAAGAAAGCATCATAAAATATTTCTTAACAGAAAGACAATGTTAGCCATATTAGCAAACTGCTAGCCCAGCATATTGCTGTAGCCCACACATACATAGAGTGGTAGACAAAACGATACATCCTTTATGGGTTTTACCCATTCCAAGTGACCCAGCCTGCAGCACTGGGATTTTAGGAACAAAGGAAGTTCACAGGGGCAGACTCTTTTTCCAGACACGCCCTTAACTGACAGGGAGGATTACATACAGAATTAGGGATTTGCCTTTCTACAAGGCACAACATCATACTAGGTGAAGAAGCACAACACGTCCTAGGTAAAGTGTTTCTATGTTCAAGTAAATGAAGTAAACTGAAGTACCTGCCCTCCGGGTGCTTATTTCTGTTTCTCCTCTTCCTACGTTATGAGGGAAATTTTTTCTTCTGTTTTGGCTGTAGCCCAGATGTCTTGGCATTGACTTTCTGGTTCTTGCTGATACCATGTGTGGTAGAGCAAATGCATGGAAGTGTTGGCAAGACAGGAGGGACAAGCAGCATGTATGCCCACAACTTTGGGAGGCTGTTGCTGTCTCCCAGAGGCATCCCTGGCTCCCTTCTCTGGTGGGGGTTCCCCACGGGCTGATTGTCATAACCAGATATTCTCCCACCGCAGCCTGGAGTAGAGTCTTCTGCTCCACTCTCAGGCTTGCCCAAATTCTCCACAGGGTGAGAAGTACTGAGGGTGTTGCCTGCCCCACAAGCTTGGCAGCTGGTAGCGTTGTGAGTCAATGTTAACTGTCCCCAGGTGTGTGTGGAGTGGTCGTGACAACAGCTGTGGTTCCAGTTTTAAGCAGGCATTTCTGGTTTAGGTGTCAGTCTGTATAAATGACTGATGTGAAACAAAGCTACAGGGCTCAGCCCGGAACAGGTTGGAAGACTGTCAATCACTGCTCGCCCCATCTGTCTGGTGAGCACTTAGAGCACTTTCCTCACCCTGTTGCAAATCTCTGCATTCATTTTGTCCTCACTGGCTTGTCCTTGCTACTTAACCTTCTATGACTGAAGGCAACATGGAACCAAGCAAAAAGGATTCAACTCAGGCAGCAACTCATTATGATGAAGACTGAGATTTTCATCTTCCTGTAATTAAGATAGCTCTACATGCAACATTCTCCTTTTTCTTTCCTTGCCATCGTGGTCCACAGGTTGACCTCAATAATACTGTCTCCCTTTTTCCTTCTTTGCCCATACCTATTCCTACCACATAACAAGTGCTTTCATGATTCCTTCCTACTCTTTGGTTCCCAGTTTTAAACTACCACCGTGGCACTTAGTCATTCCCACCTCCCCCTTTATGGGGTCCAGCTCATCGTGTGCAGCACTGCCTCTCAAAGTGGGGTTCCTGGACTAGCAGTACCAGCTTCATCACTTGGGAACTTCTTAGAAATGCAAATTCTCCAGCTCCTCAGATCTCCTGGACCAGAAACTTCTGACGGGTCCTCATGATTGTGGTTTGCTAAACCCTCCAGGTGAGAACCTCTGAGCCTCTGATGAATGTCATAACCAGGGTCACCAGCTGAAAACATCATTTCATCAATTGCCTCTTCAGCTCTTGAATGGCTAGCCGTTCCTTACAAGACGGGGTTCCATCTTATCAACTTCTACTCTTCCGGATTACCTTTGCTCCACTTGGACTCCCTGCTTTCTGACACTTTTGCCATTCCCATGCCACTCCCTTCCCCGCGCCCTCCACCCTTACTCATATCCTTTGTGTCTTCAGCTGCATAACTCAAGTGCTATTCCTGAGTCCAGCCCAGGGATTTCTCCCCCTCAACGTAATCTGCTGTCAGGCACTGACGTGGTCTAATGCACTCACTTACCACTTACTATCCCACTTTGTATTGACAGACATTATTTTACACACATGGGTCTAGTTTTCCCCAAATAGATTATAAACTTCTTAAGGCAGGAGTGTCAAACTCATCTTCGCCGGGGGGCCATATCAGCCTCGCGGTTGCCTTCAAAGGGTCGGATGTAATTTTAGGACTATGAATGTAACTACTTAACTAAAGGCAAGGAGCTCGGTGCTGCCTCAGGATAGAAACAAGGTGGAGGGCTGATGGAGCCTTGGGCCTTGTGTTTGCCACCTCAAGGTTTTATGAGATTAAACCTCTTAGCTTCATATTCACAATACCTGATTTCTTATGCTTTATATCAGTCTTTTCAAAACTGGCCTGATAATAAGAGCATCTATTACATTTGTGAAAAACAATTTTTTAAAGAATCTGGAAGCCCCATCGCAGACCTTCTAAATTGGAATCTTTGGGGCCGGGTCCTGAGGACCCACAGTTTGAGTGGATACCCAGTGTTTTCCATCATTAGGCATGTTTGGGAAATGGCTACAGATAGTAAGTGCTCAAACACGGATTTTTTTTTTTAAACAGGTGACTTTTTATTGTGTTTTTTAAAATTTTTATTTCTCCATTAGAGGCTACTTTCAATATTATTTTGTGTTGGTTTCAAGTGTACAGCATGGTGGTTAGACAATCATACACTTTACAAAGTGTCCCCGCCGATCCTTCCCGTGCCCACCTGGCACCACACATCGTTACTGCAGTGTTGTTAACAATATTCTTAATCCCTTCACTTCTTTCATCCAATCCCCCAACCCTCCTCCCCCTGACAACCACCAGTTCACCATTTGTGTTCATTTTAATTTTGTTAAGTTCGTTTATTTTGCTTGATTAAAAGAAACGAACACTGAGCACCAGCCTGTGAACCAGAGGGTCTCTGGTTCAATTCCCAGTCAGGGCGCGTGCTTGGGTTGCCAGCCAGGTCCCCAGTAAGGGGCGCACAAGAGCAACCACACATTGATGCTTCTCTCCATCTCTCTCTCCTTTCCTTTCCTTCTTTCTAAAATAAATAAATAAAATATAGTTTTAAAAAAGAACAAACAGGAAAGGGAGAACCTCTGTGAGACACACCCTGTGAGAACATGGTAAGTACCTGCTGAATGCCTGAGTCTGAGAGGGAGTTGGGAAGGAACAATCAAGGAAGGCCATTGGGGGTCAGATATCAGGAGGCACCAGCAAGGGGAACATCAGGAAAACTGTGGACAGTAAGATTTAAATGACACCCTGCTCCTCCTGGGAGGGGCATGCAACTCCAGTGCCAGCTGGTGAGTAGACCCCAAGTAGTAAGGTGGGCATGTGATCAGGAATATAAGGGAGATGAAATAAAAGTTCCATGCTCTGGCCAGGTAGCTCGGTTGTTAGGAGTGTTGTCCTATGCACCAAAAGTATGTGGGTTCGATTCCTAGTCAGGACGCATACCTGAGTTGCAGGTTCCATCCCCTAGTTGGGGGCAGGTACGGGAAGTACCTGGATCTGTGCTTCTCTCTCACATCGATGTTTCTGTTTTTCTCTCTCTCTGTCTCTCTCTCTAAAATCAACAGACATGTCCTCAGGCAAGGATTTTTTCTTTTAAATTCCTCTTAGCGTGTTTCATTCTGTGAGCTGCATGATTTTGAAATTTGTGAACCACCAGAAAGCAACAATTGCTTTCTCCCTCAACATACACTCCAGGAATCCCTAAGAAGACAGTCTTGTTCAGAATATCATTCAGGCCAATCTGTGTCACTTTTTAGATGAAAAAAACTGAGCCCAGAAAGTGAACAACTTGCCCAACTATGTATTATTTTTATTTTCAGAGCAGAAACAAGGATCTAGGTCATCTGACTCAATCATCCAAACCTCTTAAACAAATAATTACATTAATTTGTAAGAGTATCTTATGACTCTTCATTTTACCTAGACAAGAATAGTGAATACCTAACTTGATCCTAAATTTTCAGAAGTGAGATCTAATCCTTAAAAAATGTTGAAACCTGAGACGAACTGAGTTAATGATGTTGTAAAAGCAACTGTCTCAAGAACTGGCATATAGCTGGCCTTTAATGCCTGCCTATTCTGCTAGTCTTTGAATTGTAATTCAAATCCTGACCTGGAAGTTCATGTGTTTTGATTGTTTGTAGTTAAGGGTATTGGCTTTGGAGTTATTCAGATCTGAATTTGACTCTTGGCTCTGCCATACACTGTGTGACTTTGTTCATAATTGTTTAATCTCTCTAAGCCTCGGTTTCTCTACCCACACAATGGGAATAATAATACCTGCATGAGCGCTCTGAAGAGTTAATGTAATGGTACTTTGAAGTGTTTAGCACAATACCAGACATTTAGTAAGTTCTTAATGAATATGAGTTATTTTTATTATTGATTTGCAGGAAAACTGTAGTCTGATCTGTCCCTTCTTCTCAAGAGGCAGTTAATGGAATGAGAGTGGTATCTCAGTCGACTACTGAAGTTTGAATTTCAGGACTCTGAAAATGTTATTTAACGATTTCATGCCTCAGCTCTTCTGCCAATATTACAGATAAAGACGCTCTACCTAATTTGCAGAGTTATTGTGGGGAGTGAGTGAGGTAATACGTGAAAAGTGCTTAGTACAGTGCTCAGCACTGAGTGAGTACTAGTTTTATGTATTAATATATTTCTGTCTGTATTCATTGGCCTTGAGATTTTTTTCTGACTTTGAAGAGAAGATCCCTTCCTCTTGGCAAGTCTGGACTTCCCTTTTTGTCTAATTCTGTGTCAGAGTTTGCACCTCAGGGCCTGTACCTCCAAGTCGGTCATTTCATTCCTTCCTTTCTTTTTCTTAAAGCTGGAGTAGTCCTCTACGCAACAGTCAGAAATTAATCGGTTTTGCATGAAAGAAATGATCAATAGTGAAGGACCAAGAAAAGTGCTGGTGATATATTAGATGTTTAGAGCAACTCTGGAAGTGAAAATAAAACAGGAAATTTTAAAGAATATTTTAAAAATGAATTAGAATAGAAACTATGCTAAAATCCCTTGAAATTAGCCCAATTTTCCTGGTATAAAAAAA
>PVKM010005203.1:0-48827 GCA_004027735.1 Carollia perspicillata
TTTTGGAATCTCTTGGCCTTCTGCCCTGGTAAGCATGGGCAACATCCAGGCTGGGGGCTGGTGCTCTGTATCCTGGACTTGCAGCCTCTGCAGCAGTGCTAACACTTGTGGGAGGAGGAGCAGCCCAGGAGCCCCTGGGGCTCGCAGGGGATGTAGAGTTCACTGGTGCCCACCATGCTGCAGCCCCCACTGTTCTTGACGGCAGTGGTGCCCCCTGGGCAGTACTCAGTTCTCAGGAAGGGTGTGCTGACCACACATGGCTCATACAAGACGGCACCTTTCGAGCTGCTCACAGCTGCGGGAATAGGAAAGGATGTTCAGGGCCCTGCACTGCCTGGATCCCAGGACGTTACCCTGAACTGTTCAGTCAGGCCATGCCCCCCACCTGCTGCCACTCACCTCTAAGGAACCTCCCATCTCAGTTACCAGTTCCCACCCCAGCCATAAAGTACCTATGAGCTCCCCACGTGCCTCTCCTCTGTTGCCAGAGCCTTGGCTTCTGCTTCACTCTCTCTGTGTCTGCTTGTCTGAGCCTGCTTCAAATCCTTTCTCCAGAAAAGCATATCCTGGTCAGTAGGGCTCCTTGCAGCTTCTGGGCCTGAAGCCCTGAAATCATGCTGCAGACCTGCTCCTCATTCCGACTCCCAAAGCCTTATGTAGCCCTGCAAGGGAGCTTCTCACTCTGACCAGGAGCTCCCGGCAGACAGAATTCTCCTTCTGGGTGAGGGGGCATGCCGAGGTCTGGGCAGGGGTGCTATAGTCTATGTTGGCTTGATCAGCCCCCAAGACCCCCAGAGCCCCTGGGGAGTATCATCTACTCACAGATATTCACGGGCCCAATGCCTTCACACAGCCTGGAGTAAAAGGAAAAAGACACAAAGTAACTACCTCAAAGAAGACAAGGCTGACGTGGCACCCCCCTTCTTCTGCCCACACCACAGACCAGGTTCACAAGGAGGGCCTGCAGACTTTGTGCTGTTCTGGGTGTTCCGTGACAGTGGGATGGGCGATAGCAGCAGCAACCCGAGGGCAGGACACTGTCCATGCCTGGGGCCCATCCTTGACTCACCTGTGCTCCTCGCCCTCCAGCAGGCGCCTGTAGGTGGCGATCTCGATGTCCAGGCCCAGCTTGGAGTTCATCACCTCCTGGTACTCCTTGAGCAGGCAGGCCATGTCCTGCTTGGCCTTCTGCAGGGCCTCCTCCAGCTCGGCCAGCTTGCCCTTGGCGTCACTGAGGGCCGCCTCACCCTGCTGCTCCGCCTGGGTCACTGCAGCTTCCAGTTTGCAGCGCTGGGGGAGAGGGCACAGAAGGCATTACTGGGGGCCTTTGGAGCCCTAAGCCAACTCTCAGAGGAGCAGAGAGGACATGGTCATTGTGGGGTAATAGAGTATGTATGTGGTCTATTATCTGTCACTGGCACAGAGCTCCTAAAACTCTTGTAATTTCATATGTGATAAGAACACTGCAATCATCTTTGTTTCTAATATTTGGTCTTTGTCCCAGGTTCTTTACAAAGATCTCCTAAGTTCCTTGGAATTTCCAGAATGACAGCAGTGTCTTTTGTTCTAATGAGTGACTCTGGGTGGGCTCCTGGATGGCTCCCAGATGAGGGTGGGTCCCACAAAGACCAGGACATGATCCGAGGCATGGAATTTTCAGTCCCACATGACGGTGGGTCAGCCTAGGGTGAGCCCTCAGAACAAGGTCTCTCTGGCCTCACCTGGGCTTTGACGTTCTCATTTTCTTGCTGCAGCCGCTGGATCAGCTTGTTCATTTCCAGGATCTCGTTTCTGTGGTTGCAGAGGTTGTCGCAGTGGTTCCCGGAGGTCCGCCGCAGCTCCTCGTACTGCCGGGGCAAGAGGTCAGAACCCCGGTGCCCTGCTGTGGTGCCTCCTCGCCCCCTTTCTCACTGTCCCGAGTCTCTCCTCTGAGAACTTCCTGACTCAGGTGCTCCCTGGATACTCACGCTACCTCTCCTCCCCATTCCCTGACCATTCGTGGTCAATTTTGGGGTTCTTTCCTGGGCGGCTCCTTCTTCCCTTCTTACCTCCCAGCCCTGAACACTCAGGCTTATTAAATTCTCCTTCAACTTCTGTGCTTCCTTCCTCTCCGTTTAGCTGTTCTGTATCTTGTCCTTTTCTCTCTGCCCCAGAGCTCAAAGGTCTCCTGAGGGCTCCTCCCTTTCAGATGTCCCTCTGGATCTCAGAAGGGGTTTCGTGCTCAGCATGGGGTGGTGACAGACCCAGGACTGAGGACAGACCGTGTCTACCCCCATGGTGAGTACAGTGGTATATTCTTGTCCAAAGCAATTGAAAACAAAAGGCAATGTTACTTCTACTTTGGTTGAATGTTTTTTTAAACTTTGCAGCTCTGAAGCCAATTTCTGACTAGCGTGTTCTAGATGACAGATTTTTGAAAATTAGCCAACTAGATTCTCTGCACACAGTGGAGAGGAGCATTTTGCACGGAAACTGCAAAACAAAGAGATAAGTGCAAATCTCTCTCTTTGGCCCTCTGGGTATTTGGCTATTGTGAGAAAGCCCTACAGTTGCTTAATCAGTGTCTACTCTCCTCTTCTTAAACAGAGCTCTCCTTTTGAGCCCAGATAGGAAAATATTGCTCAGCCTTCTTATCAACAAGATCTATGGCCCTTGCTGGGTAGGGTTTCCAGAAGACTTCTTTGAAGTGGGGGATGACTCAGTTGGCATTTTTTTCCCCCTCTGTGCTTCTTTCTGCCTGGAATGAGCATGAGAGGTTGGTGGTATGATAGCTGTCTTGAGACAGGAGGCAACCATGAAGATGAATAAAGTGATGTTAAGCATGGCAGAATAGAGAGTAGAAGGAGCCCATGTCCTTGATGGTGACATAGGCCCCTTGGGTGAAATAACTTGAAGTCTATTTCTGTACTTCCAGTTATTTGAGAAAAAAGTGAAAACTGAAGTTGTCTTAACTGATGTTTTGAAAAACTTTCTGGTCCTCACAGCTAAATACAATCCTTGAACAATAGAGCTGTCTTTCTTGTTCTGACTTAGAAGGATGGGAAACTGAGATTGTTTGTTCTGAGCCCCCTTGACTGATGGGCGGGTGTCCCGGGAGAGCAGCCGGAGGAGAAGGGACCAGCCAGGGTGAACCCTGGTGTGGACTGGCCATAGAATCACCGGGAACTCACTTCAGGCCAGGGGTTCTATACCTTTGATCACCATGGATCTCCAGAAAACGGGCAGAATATCGCTTGGGGCACTGTCTGAGCAATGGTACCCATTGGCTTCCAAAAACAAGTCCCAAGTGCTTAGCACAGCTCTGCAGATTTGCTCTGCTCCGGCCCCATGCCCCCCTCCCAGCCCCATCTCCCCATGGTCCTTCATGCTGGGAACCTCGTTTCCATGCTCAGTATTCTGGCTGCTGCTGCCCCTCAGCCAGACGCACCCTCCCCTCCTGCTCTGTTGACTGAAATCATGCTTGGCCTCCAAGATCCAGATCGAATGCCGATGGCTCTGCCGTTCCAGGCACTGCCTGTGACCAGGTCTTTCTGTTTGGTTGTTTACACGTTTCTCTCCCCACGGACTATAGTGCCCTTGACCACAGGAGTGGCTTGTCGCTTAGTGTCCTCGTGGTGCCACACACGCTGGTGAGACCATCCTTCCCTGGCTACCTTCTTCACACCACATTCCCACAGCACTTCCTACGCTTCCCCCGAGTCATCGCCTCCACAGCACGCATCCCCATCTGACTCGCGTGCACTCGTTTGTCTTGTTTGCCGCCTGTCCCCCCTCTGCCCCTGCCTCTAGAGTGAAAGTGGCGTGAAGGCAGGATTGCTGTCTGTTTTGTTCCCTGCCAGAATCCAGCATCTAGAACAGTGCTCGGCACATGATGGATGATCAAGAAACAGCTGCTGAATGCATACATGGATGAGCGAATGAATGAGTGGATACATGGTGCCTTTCACAGATGGGGCAGGTGAGACCGAAATATCTGTTCCATCAAATTGCCCTCGGGGACACCAACTGCCCTTACAGTAAGCTCCTCATTACCTAAGTCTGAGGCCACCTTAGTCACCCTTTCTGCTTCACCATTAGTACCACCCCATGCCTTAGCCTCCTCTGACACTGTGAAGCCCAGAGCCCTCTTTGCCATCATTGCCAATTAATATTCCTCAAATTTATGTCAAGGGAGGCTGTGGGTAAATAAAGCTTGGGCACCCTGGGGCCGTGATAATAGGCCTGGGCTGTTTGTGGGGTCCACTCTCCAATGTTCCGTAGGTACCTGGCCAGCAGCCTGGCAGAAACACCAAGGACTGGGGTTTATGGGGTTCCCTTGGCTCTCTCATTATCTTCTCACCCACTTTCTGGGGTAGTGGGTCCCAGGCCCCCTCCCTGACCTGGGCCTCACCCGGCACTGGTACCAGGCCTCCGCTTCAGCTTTGCTGCGGCTGGCGATGTCATCATACTGGGCCTTGATCTCGGCAATGATGCCGTCCACATCCAGCACCCGGCTATTGTCCATCTTCACAACAACCGATGTCTCTGAGATCTGAGACTGGAGCAGGCAGATCTCCTGAGGGGTCAGGTGAGGACGGGTGAGGTCTTTGAGGATAAAGGGGGAGAACCTGCACTGACCTTCCCGTAGCAGCTTCACGCAGGACTTTGCTGTGACTGTCCCAGGCCTTCAATCACCAACTTGCTCCCTGTCCCCCATGCTAGTTACTCAGACACCCGGGAACCAAGGTCTGGGCCATCACTGGCTGAGAACAGCTGTCCAGTGCTGACTTCTTCCCATGCTCACTTTGCAGTCTGCTTGTCCTGAAACGTACCCAGTGAGCAGGAGCTTTCCCAACCCAGGGTCCTCACAGACCTGGCCCCTGATCTACCACCTGCAGGTGGTGTGGCTGTGGGTACCTCCTCGTACAGGCCTTTCAGGAAGTCAATCTCCTGGACCAGAGCCTCCACGTTGGTCTCCAGGTCAGACTTCATCAGGAAGGCCGTATCCACATCCTGTATTCAGAGCATTGACAACTATAACCTGGGGCTGAGGGAATGTGGAAGGGTCCCCCAGCCCGTCCACCAGCTGGGCCATTCCCAGCAGGCTAGTGGCAGGTGTGGGACCCACCTTTCCTCTCTTAAGCCCATGTGAAAGTGAAGGGACCACAAAGCCAGAGATGGAGGGAGGGATCCCTAGCCCCAGGACCACATGCCTGGGCCTGGCACCTTGTTGTGGAAGGATCTAAAGAGAAAGGAGTTTAAAGGAGCCTTGAATGCAGCTTCTCAGAGCTCACTGTGTAGGGCCTGGGCCAGGAGCTACCTAGCTATCTGTCTGGGAAATCATGGCAATGGTTCTCATCTTTTGGGGTTTGAGTCAGAGTTTTTGTTTTGACTTTGATTTGGCATTGGTTACCTCTACAGCTTCTTGGGCAGGTGTAGACACAACCTTAACCAGCTTTGGCCCCTATGAATTGGGAGGTGGGGCCCAATCAATCACTGCCCTTTAGCAAGGGGTGGGGATGTTGGCCCTCCTCTTCCTCATGGTCACTTGGGCTGGCATTGGGACCTGGGGGTGAGAGATCCTTTTGCATGTGGGTGGGCTACAGACTCATTTAGAAATGGTGCTGGCGCCGAGTGTCCCGAGGCCAGCCGGGCCCACTCAGGAGGCTCTCTCCCCCTCTGTGCCAACTCCCTCACCTTCTTTAAGGCAACAAACTCATTTTCTGAACAGGACCGCAGGGACAGCTCCTCTTCATATCTGGTGGCATGGGCAGGAAAAACAGTTTTAGTCAACCTGTGGGGTTTGGAAGGGACCTTGGTATCACATGTAAGAGAAGGGGCCTTTGTGGGGCAAAGCTGCCTCTCACTGACTCAGTGCTCTAAGGAGTCATCAGGTCCCTCTCCTGTCTCTGGACACCTCTAGCTGCTCCAGCCACTCAAGACAGTTGATTATTACCATAGCCTTTCATTAGCTACTTTGCCAGTTTACCCCACTCCCATTAGCCTGTTCCTGTGATGAATCATCCTCTGGGAAGTCCTTCCTAAGGCTAACTTCATTCTGTCTTGCTGCTAAGTAAGCCCATTTTAGCTGATCATTTCCTATGGGAAGGTGGTGAAAAGCTGGCTGCCTGTGGCTGGCATGGCTGTCTATGAATTGTGTTGTTCCGAGAGTTGGCTGTAGTCCCTGAAATCCTAGCTGACCCCATGCCCTCCTCACCAGGTCTGAGCCTGGCCCCTACCTGCAGGTCTGTTGCAGAGGTAGCAATTACCCACTTAACCAGACCTGCAGACATAGCCCAGCTATTTCCTCTGGGACTTCGCCCACTCACTGCCCTCCACGGCAATGGAGTCAGGGTCAAGAGGTTCAGTCTGGCCAGAATGACTCAGGTTGAAGAGCAACATCGATGCATTAAAAGCTTTGCTGTGCTTCCTGACGCCCATCGTTCCTTTTCCCAGTGGAAGGAACTCTTCTGCAACGCCGGCACTGGGTGCAGGAGCTCACCCCTGGCTTTGAATCTTGCCACAGTCAAGTGCTAGTTGTGTGACTGTGACTTGTCTTCTCTGTGCCTCAGTTTCATCATCTGTAGAATGAGGATAACTTTGGTCCTGCCTCACAGGGCTGTTGTGAGTTAATGCATCACATGTGTTAATATCTGCAAAGCACTGAGCCTGGCATGGGACATGTACTGTTTAAGTGTTGGCTATTCTTGTTAAAATATCCTCTGCTCTCCTCCTCCTACTACTGTAGCACTTTTAAATCCAGAGTCCTCATCATCTTGAGCTGCAAGATGTGGTTCAAGGAGATGCTGAGAGGGGAGCCTATTAGAAGAAAAAACAGGGGGAGCAAAACCTTGGAGTGAAGAGGGTTTGGGGACCTGTTTGGGAATAAGATGTAGTTCAGGAAATGCCAAAGGGCTGGTAGAAGATAGGTCAGAAGAGGTGGTTTGGAGTGAAGCCCCGGAATGCCAGCAATAGCAGGAGAAAGATCATGTTTTACAGTGAGAGAGAGGACAGGAGCCTTCTTTAGGCAGGGTGGTGGGAAGGGAGATGAAGACCAATGCACAGTTTCAGAGTTTCTACCACGTGCCAATGGGCAATATCCTAGATGCTCTGCCTACATTATCCTACCTAGTTGTTCTGCCAACTAATGAACTTAGTTTTAGGTTTCCCTAGAACTTTTTATAGAAGGGGAGACCAAGACCCAGATTGTTTACGTAGCTCGCCCTGGGTTCCCTGGCAGGGTGAATTCGGAGCAGACTCACTTTGTCTTGTAGCCCTCCAGTGCATCCTGGAGGCTGCAGAGCTCTGTCTGCAGTCTGACGCGGTCCCCGGCCACACAGTCCAGCTGCTTCTGGAGGCTGCAGATGTAGGCCTCGAAGATGGGCTCCATGTTGCTCTGGCAGCACCTCTGCTGCTGCATGAACTTCCACTTGGTCTCTAGCAGCTTGTTCTTCTGCTCCAGAAACCGAACCTGCAACCAAGAATAGGACATCACTGGACAGCAGGCACCCTGGGGACCATGGCTTGGAGAGAGTAAATGATGGTGTGGCGGTGCATCAGCTTCTGCTCTCTCTCCTGACACACTGCTGCCAACATACTGCAGACCCAGATTGGGTCTCTGGGTAGACTGGCATCTGAAGTTATGTCTCTGAGTCTCTTCTGCCTGGGGAAGCTTATAGGACCCACCTCCCATCCAGGGCTTGCACGTGGTAGGGGAAAGAACACTGCCCCACAAGGCCTGGGGCAGGTCCTGCTTCCAGCCCAGCCTGCCTGCCTGCCTCCCACCAGCCTGTAACCTTGTCCAGGCTATCCCATCCTTTTAAGCCTTGTTTTCTTTCCCAAAGCTCTTACTTTGGGTTGTGCATGGGAAGTACTTCACAGATCTTCCTACTAATGTAAGCGGGAGACATTACACCCAGGAGGGGTTGGGCTGTCTTCAGCTACAGCCCAGGGCCATGTTGGGGAGAAGGTGATATCGAAGGCTCTGTCCCAGGACTTAAAGCTCTTTTCACCCACTCTGCCCCATCCTGCATGGATGCATCCAAAAAAAGTCCCCGGTACAGTAATGTGGGGAGCTGCTGGCCCACCTCCTCCATTTTCGTGGCTTGGAAACCTAGATTAGGAGAAGCTGAGCGAGTTGACCATGGTCACCCAGCTAGCCATCGGCAGAGGGAACATGGTGTCCAGTCCTCGCTCTGGGATTTTCCCTATTGTGCATCGTCTCCCAGAGGAACTGCAGAGGAAGTCAGGCTGCCCTACTTCTGGCGAACCACCAGATCCTCAGGAGGCTTCCAGCCTCACAGGGGGTGTTGTGACAGCCAGGGCCCGTGCTGACAGAATGAACTTACAACCAGAACTTATAAGCTTTCAAAATTAAACTGTATGACAGTTCCCACTTACTAAAACAAGTTCCCTTTTGGGAGGCTTTTGCATCTATTGCCTCCTCTAATTTTCCCACCACCATCCCCTGACTTCTTCTGCCCTTCCCTGAGGCTGGAAGGTGAATTGTTTGCACAGGGCCTCGAGGTAGCAGTCAGGATTAGAGCCAATGGGTCTCCTGATTTCTGGCCCAAGATTCTTTGCCCTAAACCTTGCAGTCACCACAAGTGCCTGCTCAGACCTTGGCATGGGTTCTGATCCCCAAGAGCCTTTCTGAGGTGTGGGGAGCAGTCCAGAGGTGGTGCAGGGTGACAGGACAGTTCAACGCCTTCCAAAGGCGGCATGCCACCCTTTCCCAAAGGCTTTCGGAGTTGTGGCTCTGGGTTGACGGATATAAGACTTTGGTCACAAGCCCCGTCATCCCTGGCTCTCATTGCTGCACCTTCTCCTCGTCACAGGCCTAAGCTGGTGGCAAATTCCGAGGTCACAATGCTCATTCCGACCTCCACACCCAAAGGTCTGGTCCCAGTTCAGGCACTTAGAAAGCAGCTCTGTTGCTAAAGCCTCATCAAGAAGGCCTCTTAGGTTGTTCCTCTCAGTATCTATCATTGCTTTGGAAGTTCCTCTGGTAGTCTGACCTCAGGCAACCTTAGTGATATCCAGAGAGAGATGACATGTTAAAAATAAAGGGTCAGCAAACAGAAATGTTTCATGCTGACCTTGATCTCACCCACTTTCAATGATTGGTGGTTGTGGAGTACATAAGAGGCCAACAAATGAAACATGACTTCTTATAGCCAGTCTTTTCCTGCCCTCCCTGGACCAGATACAAGTTGTTATCTGCATCTGACGGTCCTGGACTTCTTACCTTGTTGATGAAGGATGCAAAGCGACTATTGAGGCATTTGATCTGCTCCTTCTCATCCCTCTTCACACTCTGCACAGTTGGGTCAATTTCCAGCTCGAGTGGGACCAGTAGGCTCTCATTGACGGTAACAGGGGTGATGCAGGCAGAAGGCCCACAGGTGGCTCCCACTCGGTATCCGAAGATAGGAAGGCCACACCTGGAGGCGACCCGGGGCCTCCCAAAGCCCACATTGCACAGGCTCCGTGAGCCAAGGCAGCCCAGGACTCGGAGGCCCCCGCCACTCCCAGGCCGGCATGGCCCCGTGCTCACTGCATAGTGGGTGACCACCTGGGGGAGGACAGCTGAGCATGAGCTGAAGCCCCGACTGCCACATCTGGAGCCCTGCTGGAAGGATCGGCACGACATGGCGGGAGAGAGAGGCAGAGAGGTGGGCCCTGGTGGGGAGAATGAGAGAGCTTCAGGTCAGCTCAGCTCCCACCCTTTTAACTGGTAGGGGGATGGAGGGCTGAGCTGGGTCAAACCCCAAATCACCATTAAATCAAGTTTATGAGCTTTCGAGATTGGCAGCTCTAAGTACCCTAGTGGATAATTAGGGTAGCAAAGAGCAGAAAAAAGGTGCCAATGGTCAGTGCTGGTGGCCCTATAAAAGTCCCATGTGTCCTGCTTCCTTGTTTACAGAGGTGACAAAAGGGCCAACCAGACAGATGTGTTTGGCACATTCAGAGTTTCAGTCTCCAGGGAAGGGAGAGTTCAGACCTTATGTCATTTTGCAGGAGAGGGGGCGTGAATTAGAGGCCAATTGAGATATGTTTGAGGATGCTCTACTTCCTCAAGGCTGTTTTTATGTGTTTCTGCAGATGCTCCAGGCCCAGGTGCCCTTCATGGACAGGTGGTCTTAGGAACTCCCAGGGAAGAAGATTTTTGGGTGGGAGAAGCCTCAGTAAGTAGGCTGGGCCCTGTCCCTCCTCAGGTCAGGCAGGATCCTAGCTCTGGCTCCCTTACCCTTTGTTTTCCTACAACTCCTGAGATAGAGGCCTCCAGACAGAATCTTGTCTCTTGTCTCTAGGGCTTGTTTAGATCAGAAGGGCCATGAGGGACTCAAGAGGAGATGCCTTGTGCTTGATGAGAGGAAAGGAAGGGATGCTTTCTCCAAAACATACAGCCATGTTGGCCATAAGGTTGGGATTCCATGTCGCTGTTTCTTTCCCTTTCTTCTCACCCATCCCGAGCTTCCATGAAGCCCCAGGCTACCTCTGGGGACAGTTGTTTCCCTCAGGAATTGTTCAGGTGGATACAGGATATAAACCTTCTCCCCAGCATCCAGGTCACAGGTCTTTGAAGATGCTCAAACTACTACCCCTATTCTGTTCCCTCCCCCTTTCCATCAGTCTCATCAGTGAAACTGCTGCTGTGGCCAATGGGTCTTTCCCTTCCACATTGTGACTACTCCCAGGGCAGAATCAACTCAATAATAGTGAGAACATTTATCGGGTGCTTCCTCTGTGCTGGACCACCCCGAGCTCTACATTCATTATCTCATTTAATTCTTATGATGGCACCATGATGGAGGTTCTGTTTTACAGAGAAGGAAAGTGAGGAGCAGAGTGCTTCAACTCCGCCAAGGCTGGGTTCAATTCCACCCTTTCTGACGTCTCTGTATTCTGCTGCTCTGGTGGGGGGAAGCCTGGGTTAGGAATCGGGGGTCTGCTGCCAATATGGATTGTATTTTCCTGTTCCTTGGCTTTCCCACCTGTAGATTAGGAGACTGGCACTCAAACCTTTCTTGTGCTCAGAAATTCTCAGTCAACTGTGAACCATTTCATTGGTTCCAGTAGTTCATTGGAAGGCACCTGCTCCAGAGAACGCCAGCTCCAAGGTTGCTTTTTGAATGTCAGATAAGACACAGACTCAGTCAAGACATAGAGAGCTTGGTGACATTTTATTGAAGCTATTTCAGGCAACAGGCAGGAACAGGGGGCAGGCCACTGATAAGGGTTTTAAACAATCAGAGGAGGGGTGAGTTTTTCTGAAGCAGTGAACTCTCCTGTTTTCATGTCAGCCACATGGCAGCCCATCTCTACTTGCCTCGGGAGTGCATTTTGGTCTTGAATACATAGCAGGTGTTTTGAGGGTTTGTAACTCTTCTAACTTGATAGGGAAATCACCCTGTGAAGGCCAGCCTCAGAAAGATCTCTGTGCCTCCCTCACTCCCCTATTCCACCGCCACCCTGCCTCTGCCCTTCAAGAGGCTGGGCAATGTGTTCCCCCAGGAACACTGAAGGAAGAATGGCCTGTCTTCTGAGTCTGCTCTCTCAGGCTTTCCCTGTGGGGCAGGGCATTTGGTGGTCTGCCTTCAAGAGTTTCAGTTGTGGCTAATGCTGGGGGTCAGTAAATCCACATAACAGACATATCAGAGACAGGAAGATGGAGAAAGAAAGGTGAGGAGAGAGAAAGGAAATGTATTGCCAAACAGAAAAGTTGGGGAGGGAGAGAAAGAAAGGAGAGACACAGGGAGAGAGGAGGAGCGGAGGGGGATGGAGCGAGGGGGCACGCAGGATGGCCGAGGATGAGTTAGAAAAGGAGGGAGGGTGAGAGAGAAGGTGGAAAGACGGGGTAGAAAAGGAAAGAAAAATTCCCAGAAGAGGTGTGGCCAGCACAGAGGAAAGAGAAGTCCTGAGCCTGGCGGGTTATTCTGCAGGAGGACTCCCCCTGGACAGTTCTAGTAGAGGCTGATTGGGCTCCTTTTCCATCCTGTCTGTTATAGGCTCCTGGTGCTGGGCTGCCTTTCCCACACGCTCACAGAGCCTGCCTCCTCCTATCCTCAGCAGGACATTTCTGTCTGGGCCCATAATTCTAACGTGGCTTAAATGAAGCAGATTTGGAAGGAATTTGGCTATAAAATATCACCTAATGCAGCCCCTGGCCATAGAAAACTTTGGGATTCTTGATAAGATTATTCCATTCTTTTATAATAATCAAGAGTTGGTAATATTTGGACAGGTATTGATTTCTCATTCAAATATTCTGCTGGTAGGAATTGTCAGGGGAAGTGGCTGGTGGCCTGGGCAAGGACAAGAAGGAAGGAAGAGAGGAGGCCATATGTGGGTGAGGTTTGCAAGATTTTCTTGGTTTCCGTGTTCTGCCCGTGCTGAGAAAGTTCACGTGGAAACTCTGGGCCTAGACTGTACTCAACTTTCTTGGAGCATCAAGGTCAGTTCTGAGCCCCACCCTGTGAGGGACTGTGTTTGCATGGATGTGGGTCAGACAGGAAGAGGAAGACCAACTGCATCCCTGTTCTGGACACTACTGAAGGGCAAAGTCCTAACCCAGGTCTTGGCTCAGAGCAGTTGAATCAGCATTAGTTAGAGTGGATGCCCATGGCCCCTGGAGGGCTCCGGGGATGCGGGGCGAGTGGGTGCCTCTGTGGGGACCTGTCTGAGGCAGAGGGATGGATAAGGTGATCTCAGAACTCACAGGCCACTCCCATGCTCCCTGTGCTTCCTGCTGCCAGGGTTGATTGTGTGCAGTGGGTGTCAGCAAAGCGGCAGGCCTTGGGGCTGGGAAGTGGGGGCCTGGTGGCGCAGGGATGGGGACAGGGAGGCGGCAGAGGCGGGAAGGACCCTTTAACTCCTATAACTCTTTTTAGTAGACGTCTTGGAGATGATGCGCATGCTGGAGGTGCTGCTGCCCAAGTTGCGGCCACTGGTGGAACTGAAGCCGCCGCCACCGGTGCCATAGGAGAGGCCACTGCTGTAGCCACCCCCACCCACACAGAGGCCACTGCCCCCACTGTAGCCTGTTCCACCGGAGGAGGAGACCACCGCTGTGGAGAAAAGGCACAGAGTATGCAGGCATCCTCCTCCAGTTCCCCAAGACCCACCCTGCCCAGACAGGGTGCCTATGGGGCTCCTTCCCATGGCACTTCCTCAGGGAACAGGAATCTCCTCTGCCACCCAGGAGCCAGGGTCAGAGGGTGGCATGGACTCCCGACCCCATCGCACGCTGCCTCAGCATAAGCATCTGCACAGGACATCACACCTTTCAAAACCCTTTCACAGCTGTGACCTCACTGATTTCAGAAGGCCTGAGAGGAGGCTGTGACTACGAGCTCCCCATTTTACAGAGGCAACACTGGAGGCAGAAAGAGATCAGGATTGGGCAAGCCCAAGGTCAGCCCTGCCAGAAACTGGCATTAGGCTCCCACATGGCATTCCTTCCTCATCTACACCAAGGGCTCTCACTGAATGGGACGTGAGGCCCCGTGCACTGGGAGGGGATCCTGGACTCCCATGCCAGAAGATGCCGGGAAGCCACCCAGATGTACCTCTCTGGATGCGAATCCCTTCTGCTGCATCCACAGAGACAACTGTTTAGCTTCTGGTCAAACACTTTCAGTGACAAGGAGCTCGCTGTCTCTAGATGCAGCTGTCCACACCCCGTCAAACATCTGGAGAAGCCTCTTTGACGTCCCTTCCAGTGTATATTTCTCCAGGGGAACTACACCCTTTTTCGTTATTAATTGGTTTCAAGCTCTCCCCCGTCCTGTTCTCTAGCCTCTCTAATGTGGTATGACCCACATGGGGCCCAAGGGGACTCTACTTCCCACGACCAGGACTCAGGGCTCCATGAATGCCACCTGCTGGGTCGCTGTGGGAGATGGTTCCTCCTCACCTCCCTCCCATGGGCTGAGGCCAAGCCAGGCCAGTCACTGTTCGTCTTGTTCAATTAATTTGCTTCGATTCTAAATAAAGGTCTTTACATTTAATCTGTCAAGCAGTCTCTTGTTAGTTGTGTGAGTTCAAATGCTTGCCAGAGCTAGCTGAGAAAGCAGGGGTTCAGACGGGGGACCCATTACTCTGCCAGTAGTTCTGTCCTGTCACTGGGGTCCCCTGAGGCACAGGTAGAGTCATTCCTGTGGACATACGACCCCACCAGGAGGGGCCCTGGCGCAAGGAGTCATCACAAGTCTCTCTTGACTCCACTGGTTGGAAGCCCCTCAGAGGGTCTCAGTGATGTCCCTAACCCAGCTTGTTTATTTTCTAGTCATCAAATCCTTTCAGTGATGCTATTAGCTTCCGCTTTGTCTCCCACTTTTCTATCCATCCCAAGACATTTACTCACAGATGTTCACGGCTCCGACACCTTCTCCAGTGAGTCTGTTGCAGGTGGGAGACAAAGAGACATTTGCTGAGACATTAAGGAGCCCTGGCTTCTTTGGGTTTAAAGTTATCAGCACAGAGCACTTACTGTGCGCCAGGCCCTGTGCTAGCACACTTATCTTGCATCTCACTCGCTGAAGGAAGTTTCTGGGAGTTTGTGAGGGGACATCTGGAAGATGAACCCAGTTTCAACATGTAGAGAAATGGGGAGAGAGACCTGTGCTCACTAGATAGAGAGGGGTAATCAGACAGGGGGCTCAGCAACACAGAGCCCCTGAGGCTTGTCCCAAGTATGGCCTCATTTGTCATAGGGTCTGGGCAGAAATGGCCCTTATTATGGCCTTCCAGGTAGTCATGGGCCACTTTTCCCTGAGACCTTTCACCTTACCCCCTGCCCGAGTTCCAACTGGAGCTGTGGGAGGGGCTGTGACTGCAGGAGGCTTCCAGGATGCTTCTTGCATTTGAACCCTGTTTCTTCCCTTGGAATTTCTACCTGGGGCCTGACCCGGTGGGGCTCTAGGCCTCTGTGGCATTGTTATAGTGCTCTGGTGGAGTCTGTTTGAGCCATGGTGGGAGGAAAAGGTAACCCACCGGTTCTCCTCGCCCTCCAGCAGCTTCTTATAGGTGGCGATCTCGATGTCCAGGGCCAGCTTGACATTCATTAGCTCCTGGTATTCGCGCAGCTGCCTGGTCATGTCCTGCTTGGCCTTCTGCAGGGCGTCCTCCAGCTCAGCCAGCTTGTGCTTGGCATCCTTGAGGGCCAGCTCCCCTCGCTGCTCAGCATCTGCGATGGAGGCCTGGAGTGCGGCACACTACCAGGAGGACACAGGGGTTTGTGAAGTTGTCCACAGAGAGTGCAGAAAGATGTGGGCTTCAGGTTAAAAATATGGAGGAATATTTTTGAAATGGATTTCATGAAAAGAAGCTGGAGCTTCATCATGTTTACAAATAAGATTAATCTCTGTCTTCTGTGGATAATTCAAGACTTAGCCAGGATAGAGAAAATGATTTTGTGAGTGGGGTCCTTTCCAGTGTTGGATGTCTCTGGATAGTGGGTAAGCAAGGCAGGTCAAGGTTTTGCCATGGATGCCTCTGGGGAACAGAGCCTTTCCTGGAAGCATTGATGTTGGACAGCATTCAGGAAGAAGGTCCTGACACCCCTGGCAAGGCAGGAGACTGGATGGTCACCCATCTGGGGAGGCTTCACTCTGCATGGGCTGAGTTAGGACTGGACCCAGGTCTGCCCAGAATGGCTAGGATGACCTTTGGGAGCTCGGTCTTACACTACCTGCTTCTTCAGGTTATCAATCTCAGAGCGCAGCCTTTGCATCATCCGGTTCAGCTCAGAGATCTCCATCCTGGTGGTGCGGAGGTCATCCCCGTGCTGGCCGGCCGAGCGCTGCAGCTCCTCATACTGGGGGGGAAGGAGAAGCAGGAGACAGCAGATTCAGGCCAGAGAAGAGAAGGCAGTGGTTTCCCAGGGCCCAACAGGCTTTCAATGGGCTGCCTGGAGGCCCCTCCCTTGGCCCTCGCCACTCTCCATCAAACCCTTCCCCAGTGCCCCCAGGCTCTGACTCTCACTCGTGGGGTCCAGGGCTCTGATTTTAAAGCTCTTTCATATTTGTTTTCCTTGGTCCCATATCTCATATCCTGGACACTCCCCAGCTCAGAGTGTCTGCTCTAATCTGGAAAATCTCACTGTGTGACCCATATCCAGCCTTGTCCTCTTCCCTCCCCAAACCCTCAGTCCCAGACTATTCTAGCTTCCTCCTCTGGATCCAGGAGGCTCAGCCTACCTCTTGTTCCTGCCCTCCCTCTCTGGCTTCTTCTGGCACTGGTGGATGGTATGTCCAGCTGTCCCTTGCCCCTCCTAAACAGGGCATTGGAGGTGTGTCCATCCTTCCAGTGTCAGAAGGACTGACCACCTCCCACCCTCATCTGGCTATTTCCTCAGGTCCTGGCTATGCAGCCCAAGGAGTGCTCAACACGGAGGGTAAGGCCCCGGCTGCACTTGGAGAGATCCCTTCACCTCCACCAGGCAGGGGCACCCGAGAGGACAAGGCTTTTATCTTTGAAACCCCGGGTCTGTACAACTGTTTCATGGACATGATGTGGACACTTCACCTTTGTCTGATACCAGGACTCAGCCTCGGCCCTGCTGCGGTTGGCGATGTCCTCATACTGGGCCTTGACCTCAGCGATAATGCTGTCCAGGTCTAGCTTGCGGTTGTTGTCCATGGACAGCACCACAGAGGTCTCAGAGATCTGGGCCTGCAGCTGAGCCAGCTCCTGTGATGGGGTCCAAATGCGAGAGCTGAAGCAGGATGTCATGCGTGTGCATGTGTGTTGGGACACTGTGACCAAGTCCTCAGAACAGATCTTGACATTGAGGGCCTCACTTGCACTGTTGGGGTGTAGCACACTGCTTAGGTCTAACAGGGTTGGGACGTCAGGGAGGTCACTGGGTTCACTCCCCATTCTTTATCACCAACTCATCTGCAAGGAAGGAGTGGCAGCTCAGAAACCCCAGCTGCTCTGTCATTCCCGTTGTGAAGGGAATGCACCTTGTTGCAACCTGTCAGTGCCGTGATGTCTCATATTCTGAGAAAAACTCAACCTTTCACACCAGATAAAGAAATCATCTTGTGAGAGAAAAGTGAGTCAGACGGGGACAGAAAGCTTTCCTGCATCTTGATCTTGTTTCCCAACTTCACTCCTCCCAGGTCCTCAGGGACAGGAAATGGAGATTTGCTGGAAAGAGCAGAAAGGGCGCCAGACGGAAACATTCAAGTCTGGGATCTGCGGAGCTGGTCAGATAGCATCTCTGAGTCTCAGATGGGAGCATTGAATAAATTCATGTCTGTGTAAGATGGTTTTTGAGACAATAAGCCCACAATAATTGTTAACAATCCCTGCTCAGATTCACCTAGGGCAGTGGTTCCAAGTATGCTATCCACAGACCAGCAACATGAACATCACCTGGGAACTTGGCTGAAATGCAACACTCTGGGCCCCACCGTAGACTCACTGAGTCAGACTTGGTGTGTTACTAAGACCTCTAGAAGATTCTGATGTCCTGTAAAATTTTAGAGTAACTGGTCCAAATCACAAGTCTAAGTAAAAATATTCCTTCCTTTCTTAACTAACAATTGGTTCATGCATTTCCTGCTTCAGAAAATTGTCAGTTTGTTGTTGTGTCCTGCAATTTGTTTTTTATAAATAGTTTTTTTTTCCTGGTAGCTGATGTAGCTTGAGAGTCTCAACCCATGGGCTTGCTGGGCTGTGGGCTAGTTCAGAATTAGGAGTCAGCAGCACACTGGTTGTCAGTATTAAAGTGAATAAGTAGAGAAAATGGTGCCCTTTTGCCCCACGTGGGCCAATGATCACTGAACCCATCCAAAAACACAGAGTTGATGTTCCTGCTGCTGGAACGACATGACCAACTTCAGTTGGCCACCAAACATTGTAACCCCCTGGGCATATCACCTGTCCCTATCAGGCCTACCTGGAGGCACACAATGCCCCCTACATTCTCTCCTCAACATCACTGACCCCATCTCTACCACTCTCCCCTCACTCTACTCCAGCCATGTTGCCTCTTCCTAGCACTCCTGCTTGCCACTGCTGCTCACTGTCATTTATTTTACTGTCCGTATCGTGCCTGACCTGGTGTTGAGTCTGTGCCGCCTGTCTCCCACACTGTAACAAAAGCTCCAAGAACTCAGGGGCTTGATTGTGTTTGCTCAATGCTCTGCCCACGGCTCCCAAGAACAAAGTCTGACTCCTAACAAAATGTGTCTTCCGAAGAACCAGGCAATCCTGTTGTGTGCTTCTAAAAGCACCTGAAGGCTCTCTGTCACTTGATTTGCATAACAGTGTCACCCTGCAGTCAAGAATAACAGGTAAATTTAAGCTGAAATGGGTGAACCCTGTTGCTCAGATAGTTCTATGGAAATGGAGTGTAATTCAATGACAGGCAGTTCTTTTGTCTGACCAGCAGAGCAGGTGTGATCCAGGTGGTTGAGGTTAAATTTCTCACCTCACCTGACCCATCAGCTACCACAGAACCTCATTTTTCTCCTTAGGAAGGGGAAGCAGCCTCTGCTCCATCAGTTTCAACCCAGGGATGGCGTGGGGAGCAGAGAAGAGATCAGAGCGGGAGCTGTTAGCCTTGGCGCCCAGCCTCCAGCGGCTTTGAGGGGAGTGGTGGACACTGCTTACCGCATCGTAGAAAGCTCTCAGGAAGTTGATCTCATCCATTAAGGCATCCACCTTGGCCTCCAGCTCCACCTTGTTCATGTAGGAGGCATCCACATCCTGGGCACAGAACATACTGTCACTCTGAGTCCTGCCCAGTCTGGGGTAACCTGCCCCTCTGTCAGGCTGGAGAGCTTCAGCTCCCAGGGATGAGAGTGGTTCTTTATTCTAGGCTACGGAGTGGGACTGGAAGGGGTGGCAGGGGTGGGGGCTGGGGGGGTCCAAACTGTGTAAGGGCATTCCCAGGACTCAGGGAATGCCCACAGCTCATCAGCTGGTGCCACATGGAAAGATTTCCTGTGTCACCTCCACATGGTGAGGACAACCCCATCCTGGGCCCTTGGGCTCTCCCAGCCTCTCCCTGAGGCTCTCAGTGGCTTCCCCTCCTCCTCGAACTTTCTGTCTCTTCCTCCCCTTCATACACCTTTGCTTCTTTCTCCCTCCTGAAGCTTAGCTTGGGGCTGGTTCTCCCCTCTCTCTGTCTGTCCCCCGCTGAGCAAAAAGGCCCATAATTCTGTGGGGCTGATGCATGTCCCATACTCATCCCCCGAGCCTGCCTTTGTATCATGGAGACTCAGCCCAGCATAAGGCCCATTTTGCTTCGCCTCTCGCTGCATTGGACTCCACATGGGGAGGGGGCTTGTGTCATGATATATGGCTTGGACTTTGGAGCCCTGGATCCTGACTCATTTCTATTACCTGGGTAACCTGGGGCAACTTGCTCATTTCTTGTTCAAGTTTTCTCATTTCTTAAGCAAAACCTGCTTCTAAGATTGGTTGCACAAATTATTTAAAGCCTTGTATGCAATGCCACTGGCTTAAGTACCAGATGTCACTCCTGGAAGGGGCTGCCTGGGCATCAAAAGGGAGCATCCCTGTCTCCTCACCTTCTTGAGCATCACAAACTCATTCTCTGCCACTGTGCGTTTGTTGATTTCTTCTTCGTACCTGTGAGAAGCACCAGATGTGGATTGATGTTAGGATGTGGGGCTGTAGGTCCCCACCGTGGGGCACCTACAGATGTGGGACAGGCCACCGTGGGTCTGCAGAGCAGACCTGGAAAATGCACTGCTGTAGCAGAGTTTTCCTGCGACACACATGCCCCCAAATTCCATAGCAACCATCACCCACTTACCCCTATCCAAACAAAGCCCAAAACCCAAACAAGGACAAAACAGAACAGACTCTCATTCTTTCTGAGCTTGCTTTTCATACATCTCTGCCCTCAGAGTGCTTAGGTCCCATAAAGGGGCATGCATTTTTCTTTTTATACCTTATGATCTTGCTCCAATACAAAGAAAGGCAATGAAGGGAGGAACAAAGAACAGCTGGAGGTGGGCAGTCCTGGGCTTCAGCAGCTTCTCATGCCAAAGGCACCTTCATGCCTGTCTGTTCTGTCCTTGGCTATATTGACCCTGGCCTAGGAAGCAGAGTCTTCAGGCTAATAGAAGTGACCTACCCTGTCTTCGGCTTCCTCATTCTTCAATCTTCCCCTAGGCAGCACCCCTCACCCCGCACCACCCCCCTTGCTTACTGATCTCTGGAAGGAAGCTGCACTTCTGTTCTAGTGACCCATTTCCTACCCAACCTTTCTAAGTACCAGAGAATCCCACCCTCTCAGTGGTTCTGAACAGCTGTGGCTGGAGGTTTGTTTTCTCTTCCATCCAGCTGAGTAACCCCAGGCAGGTCACTTAACCTCTCATAGGTGCCCTTTCCCTCGATGAAATGAGATGTCATTATTCTTTTGAAACCACGAAGCCCCATCCCACATGACATACATCATGAACAGATCTCCCCTGCTTTTATATTGCTTCTGTTGTCCAGCAGAATCTGAGACAAATTTTTTACTACCAGTTAATTTGGTTTTCCTTATTGTGTCCTCGCATTGCCTTTTCACTAAATATGAACATCTGTTCTTTAACTAATTTCATGCAGCTGTCCATGTCTTCTGTGATTCCCAGCTCACAGGCCCTCTGCCACAGGGTGAGCACCAAGTGGTCCTACACAGGTCTCTCAGACACCTGCCACAGGAACATTGCTGTCTATTAGGTAGGGGTATACTTTTCAACACCTCCCCCTCCCCGCCCCATATTCTCCCTCTGTGCCTCTTTCTTTCTCAACATCAAGCTTTCATCTCTTCCTTCTTGGATGGAAACACTGTTACTCCATGTTTGCATCCATCTGCACTTGATTTTCTTGTCACTACACACACATACCTAAACAGCAATACAATAAAATACCTAACCTGTATTAACAACTTAATAGGCGCCAGGCACTGGGCACCCTACCAAGTAGTTTATATGCAAGTTTTGATTTAATATTCTCAACTCCTCTATAAGGTGGCTAGTATTAATATTTCCTTTAACAGACAATGGAATTGGGGCTTACAGAAGTGAGTTTTTGATTTTGAACCTCCCACTCATCATCGTTTCAAACACCCTGCCTTACTCATGACCTGGGAGGGTTCCGTTTGCTTGCCAGGGTCTCTGGGGTGACCATACCAAAGCATGCATTTAAGAAAATAGGCGTCGACTGCCAGTCAAGATGGAGCCATAAGTAGACATTCTTTACCTCCTCGAGCAATCACAGAGAGAATTACAACTAAACCTCAAAACAAATAACACCCATAACTCACAGAAAATCAAACTGTATGGAAGTCTGACAACCAAGGATTTAAAGAAGCCACTTTCATCCAGGTGGGTAGGAGGGGTGGAGACGTGAAGACAGGTAGAGAGGCGAGAAGACACAGTGAGGCAGAAGTGGGAATGGGTGGCCCCACATTCATGTATGGTGGATAAAAATTGGGAGGGATGCCTTGGGTGTGAGCAATCCCAGCTCCAGGCCAGACTGCACAGCCCAGGGTTTGAGCACTGGGAAGATATATTCTCATAACCTCTGGCTATGAAAACCAGTGGGAGTTGGGGCAGCAGAAGAAATTGCCAGATTTTCAGACTCCACTTAAAAGGGCCTGCACAGTCTTAAATGTATGTAAATCCACCCATTTTGGAATTCTCCATCAGTGCAACAGCTGGAAGGGCATCCATTGCATAAGGGGAGTGGGTGCAGTGACTGGAAATGGGGCAAGCACCGGACAAATCTCCATAAGCCAGGCAGTGGCACTGTCTCCTTTCTGATCCCTCCCCCCACACAGAACCACAAAGTGGTAAAGCAGATTGCCCTGTGCTGGTGATTACCTAAGGTTCCTCCCCACACAATTTACAGGTGGCTTTTCTACAATAAGCCATGCTACTAAGACAGAGAGTCAAAGCAGCTCTACCTAATGCACAGAAACAAAAACAGGGAGGCTACTGAATTGAGGAGAGAAAGAAATATGGCCCAGAACAAAACCCCAGAAAAAGAACTAAACGAAATAGAGATAACAAACCTATTAGATGCAGAGTTCAAAACACTGGTTATCAAGATGCTCAAATAACTCATTGAGTATGGCAACAACATAAAGGAATAAATGAAGTGAAATAAAGAAAAATCTAAAGGAAATCAACAGGGAAGGGAAGGAAGCCAGGGTTCAAATCAATGATTTGGAACATAAGGAAGAAATAAGCATTCAACCAGAACAGAAAAAAGGAACCAGAATTCAAACAAACAAACAAACAAACAAACAAACACCAAGGTGAGTATAAGAAGCCTCTGGGAATCTCCAAATGTACCAACATCTGAACCATAGGGGTGGTAGAAGGAGGAGAGAAAGAGCAAGAAATTGACAACTTATTTGAAAAAACAATGAAAGAAAACTTCCCTAATTTAGCAAAGGAAATAGATATACAAGTTCAGTAATCACAGAGTCCCAAAGAAGTTGGACTCAGAGAGGCCCATATCAAGACACATCATAATTAAAATGCCAAAAGTTAAAGATAAGGAGAGAATCTTAGGAGCAGCAAGAGAAAAGACGAGAGTTACCTACAAGGGATTCCCATAAGACTATCAGCTGATTTCTAAAAAAAAAAAAAAAACTATGCAGGCAAGAAGGACCTGGCAAGAAGCATTTAAAGTGATGAAAAGCAAGGATCTACAACTTAAATTGCTCTATCTATCAAAGCTAGCATTTAGAATGGAAGGGCAGAAAAAGTGCTTCCCAGACATGGTAAATCTAAAGGAGTTTGTTATCACAAACCATTATTACATGAAATGTTAAAGGGACTTATTAAGAAAAAGAAGAAGATCAAAACTATGAACATTAAAATGGCAATAAATTCACAACTATCAACAATTAAATCTAAAAAAAACAACAAACTAAGCAAACAACCATAACAGGAACAGAATCATAAACATGGAGATCATCTGGAAGAGTATCAGTGGGGAGGGGGAAGGAGGAGAAGAGGGGAGGGAATAAGAAGTATAACTGGTAGGTAGAAGATAGACTGGGGAGTGTTAAGAATAGTATAGGAAATGAAGAAGCCAAAGAACTTACATGCACGACCCATGGACATGAGCTAAGCGGGGAGATTGCTGGAGGGAAGGGGGCTACCAAGGGGCAGGGGACAAAGGGGCAAAAGTGGGACAGCTGTAATAGCATAATCGATAAAATACATTTAAAAAAGAAGTGAGTTTTCTTTAGGTCTTTCAGCTAGGAAGTCATTGAGCCAAGATTCTAAAGCCACTGACTGGACTCTATATTGCTGTCCAATAGAGTTTTCTGTGGTCATGGAAATGCTCGAATGAGCTATATCTGCATCTACTGTGGTGTCCACTAGGCACGTGTGGACTGAGCACCAGAAATGTGGCTAGTGGGACTGAGAAGCTGAATTTTACATTTTATTCAATTTTAGTTGATTTAAATGTAAACAGGAGCATGTGGCTAGTGGCTACCATGTTAGTGCAACTCTGAAGTCTTAACGCTCACCATATTACACAAACGGTAACTAAATTGAGTGACTCATTTTGCTCGGACCAAGATAATTAGAAATAAATTAGAGCAACAAAAGTAAGAAGTTACTGGTGTCTATAGGCACATCTTTAGTGATGTGTGCATGGGTGTGTGTTTCCAGGGAGAGGGCAGCATATATGGGTTTCTTTCCTCTGTTCCCCACCCCTTGAGCAGGGTTGGCGTAAATGCACTGCCAAGTGTAAGTTAGCCGTGGGACTGAGTTGAACCAATGTGAGGATGAGATTCTATGAGTTTAATTTTTAACTCATGAGTTGCCACTTGTATAAACTTGGGTAAGTCAGTTACTCTCTCTCAGAGCCTTACTTTCTTCATCTACAGAATTTATCAGGTTGTTGTGCCTACCATGCTCTCTGTGTCCATGTTACTTTCAGCCTATGTAACCCCAACCCCTCCCCAAAGCCCCAACATTCTTGACTGCAGGGTCCTAGTTCATTTTCTGAGACTGCCTCGGTTCCCTAAGTGTGTGTCCCACTTCCCTGCTGAACTGGGCACTTCCAGAGGAGTTGGCTGAGTGTCCACTCACTTGTTCTTGAAGTCCTCCACAACATCCTGCATGTTCTTCAGCTCCGTCTCCAGCCTCGCCCTCTCTCCACCCAAGCTGTCCAGCTGCCGCCTCAGATTGCTAATGTAGGCTTCAAACATGGGCTCGATGTTGGCCCTGGTGGTTTTGTGCTCCTGCAGGAGGCTCCATTTGGTCTCTAGGACCTTGTTCTGCTGCTCCAGGAACCGCACCTGCCCCAGCCAGAGGTGAGAGACTGTGAGAGCTTCCTTACAGCAGCCTCCCAGAACCCTCCCAACAGTGCAGGGGAGTGCCCTGTAAGGCCTCAGAGTCCAGGTGGCAGGCTCCTTCTTGCCATCTTCAGCCTGGAAGGAGCCTGGAATGTAGAGAGCCAAACAAATGTAGGTACAATGGGCCTGGGACACAGGTGGAGGCTTGGTTTGGAGGTGGGAGAATCCAGGAGGACCAGAGGGGTTGGAAACTCTCTGACCACACCAAACCATGCTGATATGTTGTGGTAAGGAAAAAACACTCCACTATCACAGTACTGGGTGAAATTTTGATTCCCATTAAGTGGGTAGGAGGTTCTTGGCAGAAAATTCAACCTGTGTATTTTCTTTCCAATATAATTTCTTGAGATCTAGAAGCCAGACTCAGTTGCCCACACACTCCAGGCATGCTGGAATGGATCACTCTGCAGTGGTGTGGAGGGGATCTGGGCACAGTCCCAGCCATGTGCCTCTAGCTGTATGGCCTTGAAAAGCCCCTTCCTCTCTCTGTTTTCTCAGGTGATCTATGATCTTGTGCTGAAAATTAGGCTTTCTTGAATTGTACTTACCGGCCCGTCAGCCTGGAAAAATATGCAACACTTTCTCCCTAAACAAAGTCCTTCCCTTGGGAGCAGATGGAATGACACATGACCTCAGAGAATGAAGAAATAGCCTCCAAGACTTTGGAGATGGCACTGTGCCTGCAGAGGGTCTCTGACAAACGTACCTACCCCATCAACTTTGTCTTCTGTTACCAGAGGAAGGAGGGCAGTCCTGGCTCCAAGTTCCTCCCTAGTTACAACCCTTTATTCCCCATCTAGGTCCCTCCAGATGAACCTAGGCAAAGCAGGGCCCACATTCTCTCCCTCAGAGCCAGGCTCCTGGAAATCACACAGCTGTTGATGCGAACACCAGGCCAAGTGGGGTACATGGGTGATAAAGGTGAAGAACTACTGCCTCAGTGGTTAGCTTTCACACATTTAAAGATCTGGGTCCATATGATGAGGCGTTTCATAGACTGTTAGACCTGCAAAGGTGCCCTAGAGTCCATCTGTCCAACCCAACCAAGGCCTGAGAAGTTAGGGATTCTCTTAGATGTAGAGCCAAAAATGGACCTGGGCTGGTTGCTTGCTTCTTAGGTTGCTTCCTGAATTGTACTTATCAGCCCCTCACGCTTTCTTCCAGATCCCAGGTGTGGAGTCTGACTGACCCAGATATTGGAGCTGGTTCTTCCAGGTAAAAACAACCAGCGCAGATGTGAACCAGTGGTGTGATCCAAAACAGAATTATTTCTTTCCCCAAACTGGGGAAATCCCTAGGATTCCAGGCCACACAGCAAAGGGGACCCAGGGACAAAGTCACAGCTCTCCCCTTTCCAGAGTGAAAGAGTGAAACACTTTGAGCAGCCCCTGGCTGACCAGCAGCTTCCCAGACATGCCCAGATCTCTAGAGAGGTCGTCACGGGAAGACTTGCTCCTATTAAACTGGGCAGGAAAGAGTGACCTCAGCCCACTTCTGAGAACTGAACTTGTAACCTTTCTTTCCTTTATCCCCTTCCCTCCAAACCAATCCCCTTTCAGTGTCTAATTTTAAGCACATGACATGACCACTAGCCATCAAAAGACAATGAATGTCCTTGCGGTGGGTCAGAAAGCTCTGGAGCCTGGAGGTGGGCATTTTTCCACTCCCACCTCAACAAGGTGGAAAACCACCCCCTCCTCCCCAGCAGTTTTCTCACTCCTCCGGATCACAGGTCTTGAGCAAGTCTCAGTTGACCTCAGAAAGGCACAAAGCAGAGATCCCCCAGTGTTTCAGGTGGGCACCCCATTTGCTTCTCACCTTGTCGATGAAGGAGGCAAACTTGTTGTTGAGAGTCTTGATCTGCTCCTTCTCCTCCTTCCGCACTCGCTGGAGGGAGGGGTCGATCTCCAGGTGGAGGGGGGTCAGGAGGCTCTGGTTGACGGTGACCTCCTGGATGCCTCCGGCTCCAGGCATCATCCCACCTCCAAATCCCCCTACCCTGTACCCTATGCCACCAAGACCCATCCCATAGCCAGCACCACCATAGCACCGGCCGGAGCGGTAGCCCCCGCTGACGGAGATTCTCTTGCTGCCTCCAAGGCCATGGAGGCTCCTGGTCCCAAAGCCACCCCCAAAGCCACCCCCGAAGCCCTTCCCTCCCTGGGTCACAGAGACAGAGCTGAAGCTGGTCCGGCTGCCCGGGAGGAGGTTCGCTGAGGAAGCACTGAAGTTCCGAGTGCCCCCTGACTTGATGGTGACAGAGGATCGCTGGGTCATGATGGGAGCTGGAGCCAGAGGGTCGGAGGAGTGAAAATGTCAGAAGGATGAGGAGGCTTCAGAGTCTAACTCTCCCAAAATCTCCTTGACATTTATCCCTTTCAAGAACTGGGCTTGGCCAAAGAAGATCAAAGACCACTGTGTTGAGTTCATCTCGATGGCATGTCTGGCCACGGCCCATCTTCCTGCCCCACTAATCATCCTGGGAACACCCTATCTAGGGCAGGACCGGGCCTGGGCATTCGAGCCCGGGGCAGGCCTGGGTCCTGAACCCCCCATCTGCCACATGCTGGAGACACTCCCACTCTAGCTCATCTACTCCTCTCTTGCTTTCCAGGTCTTGGACTCTGAACCCAAATGCTTGATTATGCCCTTCCCATGGCCATGGTCACTTATAAAGAAACCCCATTTATTGAAGATTCAACCCATGTGAGATCATGTGGCAGGTCAGTAGCAAGCATTGTGTCACTTGATTCTCATGATAATTTGTGAGAGTGATGGCAATATGAGTCGCTAACACTTACTGAGCAGCTACTATGGGTAGATATTTTACACTTGTCTACTCATTTAACCTATACACAGCACCCTGTGGTGGTTATTTCTGTTCTTGTTTTGCACATGAAGCAACTGAGGCGCAGAGTAGTTAAGAAACTTGGCAGACTTTGCATAGCTAGTGACACCTACACCAATGGGGGGCCCAGTAGTCTGACTGCACCTCAAAGCGATGGACAGAGGTGGCTTCTCAAAGGGAGAAGCAGACTCAGAATTTCACTCTGAATTCCTGTCCCTTCTACTCCTCTTGTCCTAGGTCTTAACTTGCTCCTCCCCCGCTCCACCAGGGATATTTAACAGTTGTTCTTGGTATCATTTCTCTTCTGCTTGCCATCCTCTCCCCTTCAACCCTTCCAAATTTTCCTTGATGAGAGAGGATCCAGGAGGCTGTAAACTCAGGAATGTGGGAGCTTCCCTGATGCCTTATTGCTGCAATTATGGGTCTGAATGTCTCCTCTGCTGGGTGAAAGCACTGCCCCAGGGCAGACTTTTAACTCCTCTCCTGCCCTGTTATTTCTCTGCTCAGGTCTGCAAGTTTGAAGCTGTCAGGGAACAATGGCCCCTTTGCTGGCAGAGGGCTGGGCAGCCCACCCTACGTCAGTGTCCTGGAGGAACAGTCCGGCTTTGGGAGGGGATGGCTTCGCTCTACATGACACACGTAGTGAGGGAGTTGGAGAGAGCCTCTGCCCAGAGGCTTGGGCTTCTCAAAGAAGGCATCCCAATGAGAGGTAGGAGGAAATGGGCAGAGGCTTGGGTATGGAGTCTGACCTCTTGTTCCTCCCATTTCTCCCCTGTCCAGTCTTCTTAGCTCTGGGTGGGAGCGGGGAAGGGGGGTTTGATGTGCTCTGAGCACTCCTTGTGTGGGTCCTTGTGCTGGGAGGAGACCTGAGAAGGAGGAGCAGGAGGAGGAGGAGAGTTACTCAGTACTCGGGCACCATTCCAAACAGAGGGCTGGACACCAAACACATTACACATACCTTTAATTGACACATTCTGGGGAGGGGAGAGAAGGAGCCCTCACTCCCAGCAGACAGCTTATAAGCACTGTGAGGCAACGGGGTTGACAACCTGGCATTAAGATGGCCTGGGAGACACTGACTCCCCATTTCTGTTTTTGGAGGGAGGGTGGAAGGCAGGGCTGAGAGGGGAGTCTCTGCAAGACAAGCTGAATTGAATCTTGAAAGTCTCTGTGCTTTGGCACAGCGAGGGCACCAGGAGCAGTCTGGGGACTGTCAGGAGGGCAGAGGCTGGCTCAGGTTGGAAGATGGGGTTTAGCCACAATGCCAGGCTTCCTAGCAGCACAGGTGGGCCTTGTGAAGGACAGCAGGAGAATGACCCAGGTCCGTGGGCAGATCTGATTTCAGGACAGGAGTGGGGGAATGGGGTGATGGTACTTAGTGCTTATAGCTTTTTCGGCTGGAGGATGTGGTGGAGACAAACTTGACACTGGAGCTATTGCCCCCAGGGCCCCGGCTGCTACCAGCACTGAAGCTGGAGCCCCCCAGGCCCGTGCCCAAGCTATGTCCACCACTGGTGGTGAAGGAGTAGCCGCTGCCCCCAGCAAGACCCAGGTTTCCACCTCCGATGCCACTGCCACTGCCATAGCCACTGGAAATTGTGGAGGTGACCACAGCTGCCGGAAGAGAGGAGACATGGTCAGAATCAAGGGCAGGAGAGAAGACGCTTGGGAACCTGGGGTGTCAGGGCCTGTGCCCTGTAGTTCCTGGGGAGGGGATGATGTGGTCTTGTCAGGCAGCTGTTAGCCTTCTTTTAATTGCCACCCCCCAGCATCACCTCCAGACCCCGGTGTGGTGAAGTCACTGCCGTATGCCTCAGCCCGGTTCTCTCTGTGCTGCAGCTCTGGGCATTCTCCCAGTCTGAAATGGCTTTCTGCCTCCCCTCTCCTACTTGGTGTCTCTCTTTTCCTTCCAGAACTTAATGGAGACTTCTGTCTTCTGGGGAGCTATTCCAGTCTACCTGTCTTCCTCTTTGATCCCACCACACTCTCCCCTGCTGCTCTGTCCCTGTCTCCCTTTGTGGGCCTGACTCTGGTGTCTCCCTTCATTTTGGAAGCTCATAGTTGGGGCACCTATATGCTTCCCTTGGTGTTGTTCCCCTGTCTCTGTGCTCCGAACCCCAGAGGGGCACTGGAATATTCTTGGTAGACCAAGTGACAGATGACTCACTGGCCAGCCAACTTGGCCCCTATTCTCTCCCCGATCTGCTTTTTTCCTAACTTTTATAACCATCATCACCTTAAATATCTAGTATTCTACTTGGGCTGTGGAGAAGGAAAACTGTACCAAAAAATAGACTCTGTTATGGGATGACTTATGTCTGCCAAAAACATATGTTGAATCCTAGTACCTGTGAATGTGACCTTATTTGGAATAGGATCTTGCAGATATAATCAAATTAAAACAGAAATCATTAGGGTGGGCTCTAGTCCAATATGACTAGTGTCCTTATAAGAGGGACAATGTCCTTATGTGAAGACAGATCACAAGAAAGGGCCATATGATCTAAGAGACAGAGAGTGGAGTGATGAGCCAAGGACTGACAGCAGCCACCAGAAGCTAGAAGAGGCAAGGGGGAATTCTCCCCTCCAGGTTTCACAGGGAGCATGGTCCTGCTGGCACCTTGGTTTGGGATTTCCAGCCTGCAGAACTGTGAGAACAATAAATGTCTGTTGTTTTAAGCCACAGAGTTTGAAACCAACACAGACTTTTAGGTGCTTCCAAGAGAAAGGAAACTTCAGAGGTTGTGCCGTCCATTCCCAGGGCCGTCCATTCCCAAGGACGCCTGGGTGGTTCAGAGGGCTCTGCCTTCTAGAACCATTGGCCAATATAATCAACTGCATTTGTGAATCCCACATCAAGAATACCAAACCCACATGTGGAGTGTATGTCACAGAAGTTGTTTCTGTTGGTCTCAAGATGTCAGCACTGAGCTCTGTGAGTGATTCCTTCTGCTCTTACTGCTGCAGGGCTGCACCAGCTTGCTAACCTCTTCTGTTTCTTAGTAGCTGCATCAACATACCGTGTCTTATGGGTTCTCATTGCCTTGAAAATCCTTGGTAACTCTGCACTTACAATCTGCACAGTTAGGCTAAACAGTGGGGTTTCTTCCCAAACTATCTGAATGGCAATGCCCTTGTGTTCCACATGAAGGCTCCCTTCAAAGACGGAGGGCAGACCAGGAGTTCTCATAAATTCTATCTATATCAAACACTCATCTCTGAGCTAGACTTGCAGTCCCAGCAAGAACGATGTGAAGTCCTGGGAGGTGGGGGTGTGGCCTGTGGGTCTTCCGAACCTCAGTGGAAGGAGTGCAGCAAACCTCCCATCGCCCCCTCTGTGGCATCTTTCACTTGCAAAGAGGTAAGTATTGTGACACGGAGACTTTCTCCTAACATGACTCTCTTTTTAACAGATTCAAAACCTCAAACCTTCTCAAAATGAACCCTTTTGGTGGGATCCCCTCCAATGCCTCATGCATGCCCACCACCTCCCCACTCTCCCACCACACACCCTCCAAATGGCACAAAGGATGTCATACTCACAGATGTTGACTGGAGAAACACCCTCTCCACTCAGCCTGATTGAAAGGAGTGGGGAGAAGGAGGTTACTATTGTGTCCAGGGGTTTGTGGGCATTTGAAATGACATTTTTGTAACTGTTTTAGATGCACTAAAAAACCCTTTATTACTTTTATAGCAGAAAGATGGGGGTGAAATTGAAATTATTTAAATACTAGTATTATTAAAAATAATAATTTAATGAATGAAATAATGTGGAGTTTGAAGTTTATAGGAGTCAAATCTGTAATCCCAGAGACACATTTTTGGTTTAAACTAGGCAGACACCTCATGTAGATTAAAGCTAATCACACACTGGTGTCAGTTGAAAAGGCAGCTCTTATCACAGAATGAAGAGATTTCTCTCTCAACAATGGACCATTGTCATGCCCTGGGCAATTCTGAGGTTGTCATAGGTGTGGAGAGGAGTCTGAGACATAAACATAACACTGGCAATAAACAGTCTATCATCATGCTAGCAACTAGAGTAATTTTGTTTTCGAATCCTGAGGATAGAACCGGCATTCATTTACAAATACATACTTAGAACATTAAGAGAGCTAACAATTACTGGGTACCTGCTACCTACATAATGCCACTTATTCTCTCAACAACCCCATTAAGTAGGCATTATTATCTCAGTTTTATAGATGGAGAAATTGAAGCTCAGAGAGGTAATTAAGTCGCCCATGGTCACAAAGCTGGATTTGAAGCCAGAGCCATTTGGCACCACAGCCCATGTCTTTGGCCACTAAATTGAATGATAACTCTCATTTAATGAGCACTTTTTATATACCATGCACTGTGTGAAGAGCTTCATGTACAGTCCCTATATTGACCCTCTTAAAAATGTATGAGCTAGAAACTATGGTTATCCTCATTTCCAGATGAGAACGCTTAGGAATGGAAGGATTAAGTAATTTGCTCTGGGTTACACAGCTGGTAACTGGCAGAGCACAGAGCTCCCACTGATCTAGATCATGTGACCTGGCCTCTATTCTATCACTGAAGAAGTGAGGACCAGAGAAGGGATACTGACTTCCCTAAGTAACACAGCCTATTAGTGGCAGGCATGTAAGCCTAAATCCTATGGCAATTTATTCTCGGTCCAGAGCCTTTCATGCCACATAGCCAGCCCTGCCACGTAACCAAATTTCTCCTCGGACAGAATTTAATTCCTTGGACATGATCAGGCCCTAGATTTCTATGGGGTGCTAAAAGTAGTTGTCCCTCAAATGTAGGAGCCTGATAATGATTTACTAACCTGGAAAAACTGCATCTATATTCTTTGTCATAACCCAATTTTACCTGCATTTTGTTCTCTTTTCCAGGAAAGGAGGGAGCTGCAGCAACCTGAGCCCCTAGGAATGGCCAGGCAGCTGGGATGGAGTTACGGCCTCCACCCTTACCTGCTCTCCTCGCCCTCCAGCAGCTTCCTGTAGGTGGCGATCTCCACGTCCAGGGCCAGCTTGACGTTCATCAGCTCCTGGTACTCTCGCAGCAGCCGGGCCATGTCCTGCTTGGCCTTCTGCAGGGCGTCCTCCAGGTCCACCAGCTTGGCTCGTGCATCCTTGAGGGCCAGCTCTCCGCGCTGTTCTGCATCAGCGATGGCTGTTTGCAGGCTGGAACACTGTGAGGAGAGGATAAGCCATGAGCCTTGCTGGAAGCCCCTGGCTGCTTCTTGGTTGGAGTCCTGCACACATGGCAGAATAACCCAGGAGAACTGAGTGTGCAGGGAGCTCTTGGCCCTGCCAAAACTTTACCTGCTTCTTCACGTTGTCAATCTCGCTTCTCAGCCTCTGGATCATCCGGTTCACCTCAGCAATTTCTTGTTTGGTGTTTCGGAGATCATCGCCATGTCTGCCCGCTGTGACCTGCAGCTCCTCATACTGAAGGAGTCAGAGAAGAGCCAGTCATCTTACCAAACACCTGGGCTGGACACTGCCTGTGTGCCCAGCCCAGCCTGGCCCTCGGGCCACCGCAGGCCCCTCCATTCACTAATCACTCACACAAACCCTTGCCCATTTAGTCAGGTAATATTTCTTGAGCACATCTAGTTGACAGGCATGTGCCAGGCCCTGGGAATATCACAAAGAACATAGACCACCCTGCTTACAATTTATTGGGGGAGACGGACAACAATCAGATCGGCATATATTGAATATATAGTTCCAAACTGAGATAAGTGCCCCTTAGAAATTAACAGAGCCCTACAGGAGTGTAATGAAGGAATCTGACCTAGATATGGAAGTGGGGGTGGTGATCAGAGAAGTCCTTCCAGAAACGGAGATCCTGGGCTGTGCTCTGAAGGATGGGAGTGAGCTAAGTGACTGGCTGGACAGAGACCACCCCAGACAGGAAAAAAAGACAATGTGAGGATCCTGGGGCAGGAAGAAGCATGAGGAGCTCTAGGAATGAGAGGGCACTTGGGGACCCTCCTGGAGGGGTTCCTGGTCACAGGACCTACATCCAGACCGATTGTGATCATGAATTTTGGTCACCCTGCAGACACCAGTGCTGGAGAAACAGGAATAAGATGTAAGGAGATGGTGTCGGTTGGAGCAGAGGCTGCAAAGGATCCAGTTCTGAAGACTTTGTAACAGAATAGCTCTCCACCTCATTTAGGTGCACAACCAGGACACACTCATTTTGGAGAATGAATGCACCCTGTCTCCTCTAGCAGACTGGAGTGAAAGCCATACCTTTCCTAATGAAAGAGAGCCCCTGCCTGAGCGAGTGTTTGGTGGGTTTCAAAAGTGCTGACTAGCTCAGCTCCTCTGTTTTGAGATACACACTTTTAAAGGGAATGATAGCATTGCCAACAAAAGAAATTATCTGCTGTAAATTTCAACCACTCCATTTGGAGTGGTTAAGTGTATCCCACCTCCACTTGCTGTCAAGGGGCTGCCTCTACACCCCTGTCGGCTGACACCCTCTGCCTTTCCACCATCTTGCAGTGGTAGGACTAAGGCATGAGTGCATGGAGCAGGGCAAGGAACAGGAGCCAGCTTGCAGGTGAGCAACTGCCCCTGAACAGCGTCTGGAATTGGCAGGAGGCTCATCTCATGGGTTAGACTATCCTGCCTACCACATCCCTCCAAAGCCAGACCTTCTTCTGGCCGTCTGCCCTTTTGGACAATAGCTCTCTCTGGTTGTCCCTACCTTCCTCTTTCAGATACAAACTCTCTTGCTCAGCAAAGTGCTGATTTACAACTTGTAGCCCCACAGAACAGGTTGCTCAGCCTTGAACACCTCCCCCTCCTTGACACTCTTGTTCCTCCTTGCTTCCCAGGTGGACTGAAAACCCACTGCTTCTTGGCAGCTTTTTGTTGATGTTATCTTTTTCCCTTCCAGGAGCATCCACTGACTTTATGGCTTCCCAGACCTGGGGTTCTGTTGCAGTTTATTTATTTACAACTTTGTAACCTATTTGGCATATAGTAGGAGCTCTGTGAGCATGCACTGACTAAATAAGCCCTTTGGAAACAGCTTCATGACTGTTTCCTGGGTGTTTCAGAGTCTCACCCAGCCCCTGCCCAGATCATAAGTGATATGGGGATGGTGGGTGTCCTGAGTGCCTAACATCAGCTGACCACATAACAGCATGTACGGTTGGGTCTCCTTATACTTTTCGAGCTAAGTTTTCGTAGGATCAAAGATGCTTCTGCCAAGTTGAAAGAGATGGACATGCTCGCATGTTTAGCCAAAAGCTTATGGCTAATAGTTAGGTGACGATTTGGGGTTTCAGAGAATGCTAGCCCTGGACCCTATCATGGAGGTGCCCACACTCACCTTGGTCTGATACCAGGACTCAGCCTCAGCCCGGCTGCGGTTGGCAATGTCTTCGTACTGGGCCTTGACCTCGGCAATGATGCTGTTCAGGTCCAGGCTGCGGTTGTTGTCCATGGACAGCACCACGGAGGTGTCACTGACCTGGGTCTGCATTTGGGACAGCTCCTACAGAGACAGTGAACTCAGTGTCATCAAGGCAGGAGAAGACGGGATCTTGAAATCATGTGGCTGAGCACCCATCTAGGTCAGCAAGCACTTCTGTGGCATTCCTGGCAGGGAGTCTTTCGGCTCCTCCCTGGCTACTCTCGAGAGGTGTCTGGGTCAGAGGCCAGCATGATGGGATTGTGTCCCTAGTATAGCTTCTCCAGAATCTCACTTGGGTGATTTCCCTGGATACAAAGGGTGGGTAAGTGTTCTCTGCTCCAAGTTACATGCAGTTGACTATGACATATGTTGACTGTATGCTGGCATAAAAGATTTCTTTAGGATTGGATGGTTTTTAGGACCCTTTGCCCTCTGCACAGCATGTCTTTACCCCTCCCTGCTCCTCTCTCCCTCCCCACATGCCCAGGTCTCTGCTTTCAGAGTGGCAGTGCCCAGAATGAAGCATCTTCAGAGGGCAAGAAGCTGGCCAGTGAGCTGAGGCACAGCTTACCTTCAGAATTTTACTGGGAAGGGGAATGGAGAGGTGGGTGTTGCTCCCTTCAGACCTGGGATTCAAGAATCCGCACTCCTTCCTTGATATGCTATGGGATGGGGGGAATAAGCCTCACAGCTAGGGTAGGGTTTAGTGTGCCAAGATTTCAAGTAGTTCTCCTGGGTCCCCGGACCTTCCAAACTCTAGCTTGGAGCACCTGGGGCACGATGACCAGTGGGAGCACTGCGGGGATGGCATTCTCTGCAGCACTTTTGCTTTCCAGGGACCAGAACCAGGAGGGATAAAAACACCTGCAGGCTCTTACTTCCTCATACAGCATCCGTAAGAAGTTGATCTCATCGGTCAGACAGCTGACCTTGGCCTCCAGCTCCACCTTGTTCATGTAGGCGACATCCACATCCTGGAACAACAGCACAGGACACCCCTCTGAGACCCCGGCCACAAGCAGCAAGTCCTAGAGAAGCTGAGCAGACTCCTCTCTGGCCCTTCTAGGTTGGACTTTAGCAAGTCTGCACCTGGGGTTGGGAGGTGGGGGTGGGCGATTGCTGAGAACTGGAGGCTTGAGTTCTCTGGGCTAAGGGCACCCTAAGCAGGGGCAGTGGGGCCACGAAGACAGAGGGAGTGTTTTGGCAGTTTTGAGCTCTCCAGTTATTCTCTAGGTGTGTGACATTTCTTGGGTGGCCCAAGGGCTGGGTTATCCCACACTCCGGGGTTCAGTTTTGAATCTTCTCCTTTGAGAGACATCTCCACCCACCTTCTTCAGGCCCACAAACTCATTCTCAGAAGCCGTGCGCTTGTTAATTTCATCCTCGTACCTGTGAGTGGAGGAGAGGGGGTGTGCTGTTGAGCAAGGCTTTGGTGGGGCCCTTCCCAGGCTGTGGAGGAGCTGGGGCAGCAAGAATGAAGAGACCTTGAGTCCCCTCCAGCTCTTCTGTTGACCTGCATGTGACTTTGGGTGATCCACTTAACCTCTATTTCTCCCTCTAGGGAAGGAGAATAACTTCTTCTGCCAGAAGTTTTATTTTCCTATTCTTTCTTTAGTAAGACTAGAAATGAAGCATGGAACTTACGGAACTAAAAATTCCATCTTCTTAGAGATGTATAATTACAATCTTTAAAAAATTTTGCTGTCTCAAGTGCCTGCTGTAAACTTTGTGCAGGGCATCGTTCCTGGTAGATTTTGGCATATTTCACTGAACTTCAGGGCAGCCATTAGAGCAGTGTGCTTTTAGCAAGTAGGTGTAGTTCTACCTCAGAAATCAAGGATAATGCAGCTAATAGTTTAGAGGGGACCACTGTCTTCCACTGACTACATCACCTGCACTGAGTACCTGCACTAATTACTGCAGCCAGGATGAACGCCAGTCAGATTTTGCCTCTTCAAGGAGGACCAGATTGCCTCGCTTATACCCTAGTGTGCATCCTGAAAATGGGAGCCATCTCAGTAACACACCCCACGCCCAGGGGAGTTAAATCATATGCTAACTTTGAAATAATATTATGCTTTCCAGAGTAACAATATTCTGTTAGGTGATATAGATATCCCTTTGTGGTCGTGTAGACAGGCAAGAACAGGCTTCTCGTTCATAGTGATGCATGAGCTGAGGGTCCCTCTGTTGCCCCCACCATGCTGTCTTCATCTGATGGGATAATGACTACAAGTTGCAAATCTCCCAGCTGATACTGGCACTTGCAACTCTGCACCTCGAGGGAACTCATGAAAAGGAACCCTGAGATGACTGTGTGTGTGACCAGCAGCCCATCTTCCACTTACCTGACTTTGAAATCTTCCACAACGTCTTGCATATTCCTGAGCTCAGCATCCAGCCTGCCCCTCTCAGTGGTGACACTGTCCAGCTGCCGGCGGAGGTCGCTGAGGTAGGCATCGAAGAAGGGCTCCAGGTTCTGCCTCACGGTCTTGGTGCCCTGCTCCTGCAGGAGGCTCCACTTAGTCTCTAGGACCTTGTTCTGCTGCTCCAGGAACCGCACCTGGAGTGGGGAGGAAGAGAGTAAAATCTTGAGAAACAGGGGAGACTTGAGGAATTAATTGGAGCCGGACATTCCAATTAATATGGGAAATAAGAAAAGTACACTTTTTACCTGACACCCATATTTCAACTCTTTAATTGACAGCTCCAAGTCAAGATGAGAAAGCCCCTGAAGCAACCTCAAGGCTCTCAAGGGCTTCCATAGAACTAATGCAGTGGGGCTTGGAGGCCTCTACAGGGAGACGTGATTCTTGGGTGGACAGTCTTGATGATGCCTACTCTGGGTTAGGTCAGTTTGCTTAGTGGAAACCCCTCCTGTAAAGAACAGCTTAACTTTCCCTGGTTTCAATTGAACCAGCCCACATGTCTCCCAAGAAGGATGAGGAGAAATTTTTGCAAGGTTCCCAATTATAAACAGCTCACCCCCTGGGAGGTCCCTGTTAATCAGATGTGCTTTTCTAGGGAGGCTGTTGCATGGCTGCTTCCCCTCTGGGCTGGGACTCTCCAAGAGGCCCTACCAGCCTAACCCAACGGGGCAGATGCAGTTCCCGGCTGACCTTGTCGATGAAGGAGGCAAACTTGTTGTTGAGGGTCTTGATCTGCTCCCGCTCTTCTTTCCGCACTCGCTGGATGGAGGGGTCGATTTGCAGGTTGAGGGGAGTCAGGAGACTCTGGTTGACGGTGACCTCTTGGATGCCTCCAGGAGGACAGACGGGGAAGCCAGGGCCACCAAAGCTCCCTCCCACTCCACCCCCATAGCCAAATCCACCGCTGACCCCAAACCCACTGCTAGCCCTGCCACCAAAGCCACTTCGGAAGTTGCCACCACTCCCACTGACAGAGACCCTCTTGGTCCCCCCTAGGTTGTAGAGGCTGCGGCTTCCAAAGCCGGCCCCAGGATCACTAATTCTTCTCAGGCCTCCGCTACCCCAAGTGGAGCGGGCCACAGAGGCTGAGCTAAAGCGGGGACGACTGGAGGCTGAGGCAGTGCTAAAGCCCCTGCGGCTGCCCGTCTGAAAAGTGATGGTGGACTGCCTGGACATGGCGACTGAGAAAGTGGGGCAAGAATAGCTTCAGAAGTGGGTGTGTGTGAAAGGGGATAGAGAAGGCAGGGTATCTGGGGAGCCCCAGGCCCCTGGGTTTTTATGTGCCTCTGGGAGGGGCGGGGCAATGCTAATAGAGGCTTCTGATGGCATCTCCTAGGCACTTGCCAACCCTGAGCTCACACTCAGCTTCCCTCTGGAAATGGTGCACAAGTCACTGGTTGGCTCCCCGGCAGCCTCGCCTCCCCCACGTGGAAACTCCTTTCCAGTCACAACTTGATCAGCAAATGAATGAGAAACACGTTAATTGCTTTCAGTCATGTTCTAATCATGCATCTTATAATGGACTCAGAAAACACTGCCTCATTGCCAAACCGTTTTCTTAGGCCTGGGACTGACTCCCTCCTGTCCAAACATCTTGTGTCAGTGTAAGTGACTGTGATTTACTGTTTTCTGTTCTTTCCTATCCCTTAGCTGCACTTCCCATGCCTGAGCATTTCCTCAGCTTTTATAGCCCAGTCCTTCTCCTCCCACGAAGCTGCCCCTCCAGATCTTGAAAATCCTGCTTATGCACATCTTTCTCAGGAATCCACCCAGGTTTGACTGCCCCTTTATTTTGCTCTTAAGCTTCCATCTCTGTTGTGCAGGCCACAGGATAATCTGGAGCATGAACGTGTGGATGCACACATGTCCTGCCTACTCTAACATATCGTGACTCTAAAGACCAGGCCCTCTGTCTGCCATGGAGAGAAGCTATGAGATTGGAGAGATAGGGTTGAATCCTGGGCCTGCCATATACTCATTGTGAGACCTTGAGGCAGTCATGAACTTCTTTGAGCCTCAGTTTGGGTGTCTATAAAAATGGGATTGTGATGAGCATTCATGTGTGAGAACAGCTTTTGCAATGTCTCAGCCATGTAAGTGCTGAGAAAATGTTTGTTGAGTCTTCTTTCCTTCTGATACCATCAAGCAAGTATGAATGAAATGCCAGTGGTATGTCCATCCCATGACAAGTTCGAAAGGAGCACAATACACATTCTCTTTCTTTTATAATGGACTTGTGTTTCTGTTGGGAAGACAACATTGACGCCAATTAGGTAACTTATGAAAAGGTGGTAGACATGAAAGCACTACTTCTCAGCTGTGTTTGAGGCTGCCTTATTCCAGAAGTCTCCCAGACAGGCCACCCCCCTACTGAGTGCCTGGGGTTCCCCACCCTTTAATCCTTCATCAAAGCTACAGTGGTTGCACCAGGGAGAGGATTTTTTTCTTCTTTTCCCTGCTAGCCTTGTTGACTGTTTCCTCCCTCTCCCAGTTATCTCTGTCTAAAACTGAAAAGTTTGCAAGGCTCCTTGTTCCCCTTTTATCTGCCTCTCTGCTCTCCGTCTCTACCCCGGGGGAGTCAGACAGAGGCATTGCTAGATCTTCTTTTATCTTGCTGACCTCTTGCTTCTTGCAGTGACTTTGAAGGATGGCAGAATGAGAGAGGAACTGAAATGCATTCAGTTTCCCTTTTGTGGATGAGGACACTGAGTCCCCACATGGTAAATTAGCAGGTGGACAATACCCAGCTAGTGAGAAGAAGGGCCAAATTCCATGGCCTTGCCACACAGGTGCCCTTCCAGAGGCACACGGTAACTGAAGGGCTGGTAGATGCTCCCCTGCCTGGACTGGCAGCTTGGCACTTGGAATGGCAGTTCTCTGTTGTCTGAGCTATTTCCTCCTTGGAGCCAAGGCCAGGGGATAGGCCTCTCCTCCATCGAGAGATTGTTTGAGAGTCTCAGTTTCCACAGGGAATCTATGAATCATCGCTTTTGTTGATACAGGCCAGGAGGAGCACAGGCATTCTCTCACCTGGTGGCCAATGCTCCCAAGTCCTCGCTGGGGTGGTGCATGCATTTGGGGCGGAAAGAATAACCATCTTTGTTTTCTGTACTCCTTGCATGATAATTTTTCTCCCAGGAAAAAGAACACTTGTTTCTTGAGCCATGCTGACTAAACCCTTTAGAACGTCCCGTGAAACACAGGGTCAGGGCCCAGAGAGTGCCTTAGCTGGCACGCCTGTGGGAATGGGAACTGCCACAGCTTTCCCCCATCAAGCTTCCCGTGTGGAAGCTGGCTTCATCTGTCTTTGCTCCTGGGTCCTTCCTTTCTTTTCCATATGCTCTCCCAGGAGTCCTTTTCCTTGGCATTGCCATCTCATACTTTCCCATTCTTGTTTCCCTCAGTCATCACCTCTTGTCTGGAGTGACCCCCTTCCTTCCTCCTCTGCCTCCTTCTTTTAATTTTTCCACCTGGATTGATGTTCACAAAGCTAGAATGTCTTACTCACTGAGTTCTGTGAGATAGATGAAAATAGTAAATCTTTTACTTCTCTTACTCCCTCAATCCCTCCTCTGTGAACTTTGACCTTCATTGTGACCTTTACCCTGGTGGATGTTGTCTTCATGTACGCCTAGACCTGACAGGCTGGGTCGATACCCCGTTTAAAACCTGGAAACTTAGAGAATAGAAACACTTTGTTTCATTTGTGCCGAGGAAGGCTTTTTGTTTTGATTTTAACCTCCACTATAATTCTGCTTAGACTTTACCCCCAAGAAGCTTTCTCAGATGAACTGCCCAGGCACCAGCCCCTTTCCACCTGTCCCTGAGTACACCTACCTGTTCGGGGCTTGCACATCATTCACCTGCACTGGTTTTCTGGTGGTCTGAGTGTTAGTTTGCCTTGGAGGGCTAGGGGTGTTTCACAGGTGGAATTGTGGCAGAAGTTCACTTGATACAGGTTGTCTAATATTAAAAAATAACTAAATGTTTCTTCCTGTTCTCCAAATCTCCTGAGTCTCTCCAACTTTGTACTGTTGAGCCTTTCTGGGAGGAGTTTTCTTGAGGTTTTGGGGAGTGGTGGATTCAAGAGTGACGGTGTGTGCTCTGGTGCCCAAGGCTGGGCGTGCCAAACTCTGATTTCCTTGTTCCCCACCCATCATGCTCAGGGTGGTCTCTCCCACTCTCAGAGGGACCCTGGGGCCTTTGGCTATGGTAGATTTCAAGGAGACTGGGCCAGGTGGCAAGTGGGGCTGTGGAGGTCAGTGGAGGAGGGGAGAGAGAGGGTGCACAGGAGAACTTTGGCTTCCAACCAGGTCAGGGCCAGAGGAGGGCAGGCTGAATGGGGATAGAGAGCATTAGGCACACCCCTAGAGCAGGCCACCTGCTTCACAGAGCCAAGGTTCCTAGGTACAGTGTCTAAGGACCCAGATCCCAGCCACCCACCCCCGATCCCTCCCAGAGGGCTGCTATCTCGGAGAGTCCTGCCTGTAGTTAATAACATGTTTGTTAGGGGCTACTATGTGCCAGTGTTCACTGTTCTAGGCACAGGCAATAGAGCAGTGAACAGGGCAGACAGAGTCCCTTCCCTTCTGGAGCTCACACTGAAAAGGAAAGGGCAGCAGAGGCCGTTTAGAGGAGCAGTCACAGCCTGGCTCTCCCAGTTCACAAGTCCCAGCAGCTGAGTGTAGAGAAGACAGTTCCATGGTGATACCTGAGACTCTCAATCAGAAACACTTTTCAACCTTGACTCTCTGTGTCAGGGCAGCAGACTTCTTCAATATTTGGTATCTCTAAGGTGCCACCCAGCCTGCCTCTATGGGGGCCAAACCCTCCACCTCATGGACCTCTTTGTTCCCACATTCAGTGACAATATTGCTCCCCAAAGGGACTAACTATGCCAGCCGATCTCAAGAAACCACCAAGGTTCAGGACTCGGGACATGTACTTCCACATGGCCAGACCTCACCTGGTCTGCTCTCTTTATTACAGACATAATTAGGCCTTTCACATGGGCCCAGATTTGATGGACAAGTGCAGAACCTCAAGCAGGTGGGCAGGCAACCCTCAAGTCCCCTTCAGTCAATTTTAGGAGCAAAATGGGATGTTCTTTCTCTTCAAATTTGTGTTTAAGAGAAGCAACATGGAGCCGCTCCTTCCTTCCACAGTCAAGCCCTTCAGACACATCCAACAGGTGTGCACATGCAAAGTGTGGACGTGCATGTCTTAGGAACAGTCACAAAACAATAGTCCACACATGAACATGTTGCCAACTAGAGGCATGGGACAGAGAACTAAAGCAAGGGAGGGTGGGAGGTAGGGGTGGGTGGGGCAGGGGGAAGTGGTGGCGGGAAAATGGAGACGACTGTACTTGAACAACAGTAAAAAATAGAACAAAGTAAATAAAGCAAAGGACCAGAGTCAGTCTTTCAGAACCTGAAGGAGCCCTTAGAGATGAGGACACCAAGGGCAAGAACATACAGCCATTTGGTGGCCAGGGCAGAACTCCTGATTCCTTCTGATGCCCGCATTTGCCCCAAGCCTCCCTCACATCATAGAGCTCAGGGAGAAAAGCTCCTCACTGCCTGGGAAGCACAGTTGGGGCCCCTCCTGTAGGGAGAGAGTGGGTGCAGTGCCAGCGTCTCAAGGCCCTCACCTTGCTCTCCCACAGAGAGCGACAGAAGGGATTTAGACAAGGGAAGATTCCAGGTGCCTCTTGGTCATTCACCTCTGACCACTCAAGCGGCCTCATTGTTCCCTGGATTGGAGCATTTCACCAAGTCTGTCCAGCTGTTGTGCAGGAGCTGCCATACAGGGACACTGCTGGAAGAGAAAAGTGGGGGTGAAGTGGGGTGCCCCTGCAGCTCTACCTGGCAGTAAGTGGCACAACTGACCATAAGATGGAAGCTGAGGGCTTCAGATGAGCCTTGATCTCCCTATTGGCTGGGAGGCTCATACTTGGGGCACACACAAGAGGTCGTAGAACCCTGGCTTGGGAGGAGAGGCTGGGGAGCTGGCTTGGTTTAACATTGCTCATGGATAAATCAGAGTGAAGCCATCCAAGAATGCTTAAGATGGGATTGTGTTTATCTACTTAGCACACACTTACTTTGTCTGTAAAGCTGCATTTCTATCTGAGACATCTCGGTGATGCATCATTTACCAGTTTCCACAGGCAGAAGCTTAGGAATGTGGGGTTGTGTTTTCCACCATCCCCCAGAGGGCCAGCCATCCTGGGCCTAGGAGTCCCTGCCTCATTCTGGGCAGCCTGATGCCCAGCTGACCTAGAGGCACTGAGTGAGCACACACTAATGATGAGGGTGGTGAATGATGATGGGAAACCAATAGTCATTAAGCTGGGAGTGATTGACTCCAGGTAACTGGAGAATGGGTACCTCTGGGTTGTTGTCTGAATTAAGAGGGGGAAACATTGTAAAGCCTCGACACAGATGTATGAAAAAATTACAGTCTGGGCCTCATTATTACAAAAGGATTTCTCTCTCTGAAGAAGGACTCAGCAGAGGACTCTTTCAATTTTCAATGCTCTGTTTCAAAATTCAATTCTGAATGTACATCAAAGTGTAATTGATGTGCAGCTTTGCAGCCGGCTTCTAGGGTGCAAAACCAGATGTATTTCTGGAATATGATGAGACGAAATAGTTTCCACTGAAAAGACCAGCACCGTGTCTGTGATGCAGGTTACATCTAAGTGGCCAGGACACTCCTCTCCCCGACCTCCGCCCCTCTCTGGAAAGGAACTAAACTGGTGGATGACCCCACAGGCAGGGATGCCCCTGGATGCTCTGCATGATTCCCTCCTGGTGGATATTCCGGATATGCTCCTATCAGGCCAATGAGAGACACAATTCCTTTTATAAGAGTGCTTCAAAGTGCTTTTCATTTGCCCCAAGCACTAGTTTATTAAGCAAGAGTTGGCCAAGCCGAAGTGAGCCTGGAGACTAATGAAAATGACGGATGAATTGGGAAATAGGAGCTGTGATAAAGGGGAAAGGCATTAGGCAGGAGACCAATCTGTTTCTTTGTTGTTGTTGTTGTTATAGTGACTAGGGAATACTCTTAAACCTTAAGGAAACTTCAGTTCCACATCAAAGGGCTTCTGTGGTCTGACTGTAAGCAGGGACATTCTCTCTCCAGAGAAGCTGTGAGATTTTTGTAGATTTTTTTTTCCTGGAATGATTTAGAGGATATGATTCTGCAATAAACGGAATTTGTTTTTATTTGTCTTATTTTCCTGGAGCATTTAATGTCTCTATGAGATAAGCACCTACCTATAACCTCTATTTCAATAATGTTGTTTAAGCATTGTGTATTTTATGGATTTAGTTTAAGATATGATTTTCCTACTGCTTTAAAAATTTCCCCTCAAAAGAACTGACACCTACTTAGCCTCTCTGAAGTTAGACCTGCCATTGATTGCAAGGTATGTGCTTGGCACACATTGCCCTTGCCTCTTAGTTTATATGGTGTGTGTGCACGCATGTGTATGTTTATGGGTGTAGTTCTAGCTCTGCCAGGTGAGAGAGATTTTTTTTCAAGGGTAGGCACATGATTCAGTTGAACCAAAATGTACTTCGTATGTACAATGCCCACCTTCCTTTACGTTCTCTGCTGTGTCCAGAACCCCACTATGCCACAGGTAATCTTACACTGTATTGCTGAGCAACTTTGCTGGGTTGCTGAGTGACACCGGGCACAGATGAGCAAACAGTGAAGTTTGGAAGACAGTTTCTGAGACAAGGGTAACACAGGCTAAAGACAGTCACATTCCACTCATCACTCCCTCATCACCAAAGGAGTAAATGAGAAGTCACAGTTGGGAAATAAGGCTTCAGAGACTAGTCAGGGCTCCCAGGAAGGGGAAAAACAAAATAAGGCTTGGGATCGAGTCCAGAGCTGGGGGAGGAGAGAACAGTAAGCTGTGCCAGCTTGGGCAAAAGCATCATTCCTTTTCTGCCCAGTGTGGGCTGGGATTGTCAAACTCAAGGACAACACGGCTTGGTGTTTGCCCTCAGTGTGTGAATATGGCACCAGCTGATGTCATCATCCAGTAGATGCCTCATTTAAGTAAGGATCTCACTCCTGTCTGCTCTTTGCATCCCAGGGGAGTGGCATCTCCACCAGAGGGCAAGCAAAGCAAGAAAAGGGCCAGAATGGTAGGGGAGGGCCAGGCCAACCCCTCCTTGTTCACACCTGCACCTGTCCCTGTGGCCAGAGGGGAACTGATGGAGCCAGAATCTGGACGAGACCACACCTCTCTACCACTGGGGAAGAACACAGATTCTGAAAGGAGGCAGGTGGGTCCTTGTGTCAGCCTCTTACTAGTCACTTATCGTTATAACTGGGATAAAGTTCAGCAAGATGGGTGGATAGAGAAATCAATCATTCTCATGCACTACCTTCCAGTAATTAGAAAATAAATAGGAAAGAAAAAGTTCTAATTCACAATGCAAAAATTCTTAAGATACCCAAGGACACCTAATACCAACAATAACAGCAAAATGAAATGCACAAGAACAATCAGAACACATTGAAAAAAACAAACAATGAGTAGGAATTGTTGTGCCAGAAACCAAGATGGAATAGAAAGCTTTAGTAGTTACAGTGGTGTGATCTCACAAAGAGCTCAACAGTACAGCAGAGAAAATGTGTGAGTTCATCCTGTAACAAAAGTCATATTTCAATTGGGGAAATGAGGATGTTTGTCTTTATGTAGAGAAAAGTACAACAGAGAAAACAATAATTACCCAGATTCCCACTCCTCAGAATCAATCACTATTAATATTTTCTTACTTGTTTTCACCCTTGTTTCCATGTTAACAACTTTTTAAGTAAATCACACACATAATAAATAAACACAATGTCCTTTAAAAAATCTATGGCTCAGATTCCAGCTAAGATTGCTAATAAGCTGGTCCTGCTGTCTCTCTCCCCCAGAATCAATCCTGAGAGATTACAGAAACCCATGGAAGACATGGATAGTAGGAATTGTCAATGACCATGGAAAAAAACTGTGAGAAACCCCAGTGGAGCTTAAGACTACTTGAGCTGATTTGTGTGGGGGCAGGTGGATAGCTGAAGCCTGGAGCTGAGGTGTGGGGTAGAAGTGAGGATCTGGTTAGAGGAAAGGGTCTAAAGTTTGGTCCTTGCCTATGATCTGCCCTTTTACAACAGAGACTGAGAGCAGCAGCCCAACCACCAGTGCCCTTGTCTGTAGTTCAATATGAGGGCAGATCTACTTCATCGGCAGAGTTGCCAGATTTAGCAAATAAAAATACAAGATGTTCAACTTGAATTTCAGATAAACAACAAACAATTTCTTAGTGTAAGTATGTGCCACATAATACAAATTTATTTTAATTGTTCATGTGAAATTCAAATTTAAGTAGGCATTCCTTATTTTGTCTGGGTGGGCCCATTCACGGATGACTGAGATAGTAATGTCTGCTTTGAGCATCAAGCCTGCTGACAGGTAGTCAGCCTCTATAGAACTGGGTACTCAGCTGGCTTTCACTCAAGGGTGGTGAGGGAGGCCTGTAGGTAGCCACTGTCATGGAGCATCTCATGTGGAGAGGGATAACCAGAGTCTGAGCCAGGCTCATTGGGAATTCTCCCTATTAGTTTCTGGGATTTGGTATAGCATTGCAGTTTCTAAGCTCTGCTTCCACCATGCCCTTGGTCTCAAACCCTGAAGCTGTATAATAGAAGGGTAGGGAGGTCACTAATCCTCAAAAGTCTCACCAAGCCCCATATCTCTGCCTAGTGACCAGCTGAGCAGCAAGGCCCTTGCCAACCTGTGGATGACCGTGGAATAAGGCTAGATGACAGCTAGACTCATGGGGGCTCGGGGTCTCTGCCATGGCTTCAAAGTATCAAAATATTATTATAACTGAGTTGGTTATTATTGTTCTTAAGGAATTTTTCTTGCTTTTTATCTTTTTGCATACAGATAAGACCAGTTATAAAATACCTGATTAGCCAAGTTCTAGAATAAGCTTGTGTAAACATGGCCTGAAAGATAGAGTCCATTTCTGTCTAAAAGTCAAAATATAACCCTGACACTGATATCTAGGAGTATTAGAATGAACTTTCAACATCTATTTTTGCTGGTCATAATTTGCACATATCTGTACACTGAAAATGGTTTTTGGATATCCAATCACAAAAGGAGACTTTCCATAGCCAGTACCACTCCATGCTAATGTGTCATCTGTCCAAATGGCTGTCTTTCCATCTCATCTTTTTGCCAACAGCACTTCAGAACAAAGCTTCTAACTAACACTTTTTGAAAGTCTTATTAATTTATTTTATAGAACTTTTTAACAACTTTATTTTATTTCAAAGTTTTGGAGCTATAATTAATGGACAGTCAAATTCATTGTTTTAGGTGTATGGCTCTACAAATTTTAACTAGCAATTGTCAAGAGAAGTTCTTCAGTGGAATCCAACTATCTTTGGGTGCAAAGGAAATCCATTCCAACTCATTTAGCATTATGTGGCTTTTTAGATCCATCCACCGTGATCTGGGGATATTTCTTTTCTATACCAACTGGATTGATACACCTCAGATGGTATGTCAGAGCAACAGCTTTGAGGGGAAAGTCTCTGTTATCATAGAAAGGAGTCAAGCATTTTGCCTTCCTACCAACAGGCCTTTGTTCCACTGGATCAGTTCTGTGTTTCCCTGGTTGTGGGTGGGGCAGTGGGAGGTATATCTGAGGAGGCTCAGAGATCAGGCTGGGGATCAAGCCACTAAATGATGGAGCTGGAGAAATAAAACCCCTCAGTAATGAGATTATGCTGATTTAGGTTCCAGGACCCTGGCTTCCTTTTCTTTAAAAGACTTCCTTTTGAGAAAGAGCCTTGAATGGCAAAGGGCCGAAGAGGTGTGTGTAGTCATCCACCCACAGGATAACTGAGTCTCACATAATGCTGTCTGACAGAGTTGGGTATGAAGCAGGATAAGTTGTCAGTGGGGCTGAGAGACGGGTTCTCCAAAGATGAGGATTATTGCCTAGGATAAGAAAGTTTCAGAACCAATACGTGATCAGCAATACACCTGACACAGAAAATTTGTATTAAAAATTTGCTTTATTGAATACAACCAAAGAAAGCAAAGGAAACAGAGAAAAACATCACAGGACTACAACTCTGTACATGACAATGTTGTGCCAATACCATGTAGGAATACAGATTGAAAAGCCACTTAATTGTTCTATGAGCAGCTAGTAGGTAGAGTTATAATGAGCAGGACAATCAGACATCAAAGGGAAGATCCCCATTCTATAGAGTGTAGATGATGTAGATTGAGCTTCACAGAAACATAGGTCATTTTCTTCCCAGGGTAATGGCAGACTGATGTAACTGCTAATAAGACGGGAACATCATGAAGACGTCTGCACATCTTCAGGACACTAATTGTAGATCTTGTGAGGGTGAATAATGAAAGTTCAGACCCAGCATGTATAGAGAGATGAAATGAAGACTAGACAACTTAAGCTTAACCCAGAGGTCAAAAAGTCTGAGGCAGGAGACAAAAAGCAACCAGAAGAGAGGGCTATGCATCTGGACAGAGGCCCTGAGACAATGTGGACTGGCCGGCTGAGAGGAGGACTTCAGTGCTTGTAGCTCTTCCTGCTGGAGGATGAGGTCGTGGTGTATCTGACAGTGGAACTGCTGCCACCAACAGAGCTGAGGCCACCCCCCAGACCTCTGCCACTGCCGGAACTGAAGCCACCTGAGAGGCTGTGACCGCTGCCATAGG
>PVKM010005204.1:0-28618 GCA_004027735.1 Carollia perspicillata
CATATTATAAAGAGTGGCTGCCAGGCCTGACGTTTAGCAACATGCAGAGGAATGAAAAGCTTGGTTAAGAAAAAAGCCGCAGTCTACAACCTTTGCTGTATCTTGACTTGGAATGAAAGTTGAAACCAGGTTCTTAACTTTATTCAAACATGCTCCCTCCAGCAGAAATAGTAGGGTGCCCACCAGAAGCCTGCCTTCCACCTTCCTCTCCAGACCTCCCTCGGGCACAGCCAGGATCTGATTCGTTGTAGACTCCCGGAGAGGGGGCAGGAGTGGGCAGGGCTCCTGCTTCCTCACCGGACACGAAGCCTTAGATCATCCGACGACTCTGTGCAGAGACAAGATGTGCCATTATGAATAGGAGATGTACGCTTTGAAATAAAATATATTCTAATGACTTGTCAGCTGGCATTAACACTCTCCCATAAATATAAGTGACGATTTGTCAAATCTGTTCACAGCTTTGGCATTTCCAGTTTTCCAACCTTCGGTAAAATGAAAATAAATTCATAGTCTAGGCCACTAGGTGGCACTATGTAAGAAGTCAGGCTCTGCCTTCCGTTTGACCTGATCACCTAAATGTGAGAAGGAACAGGAACAAAGAGACAGCCTCTCTTCTTTTTCTGTTTTTATTGGAAAGATATTTCCTCCTGTCTTTTAATTCTTTCTGAATCTTTCCTTGAAACTGCACTCCACACCAACTGGAGAAAACAAAAGTGGGAAGTAAGACAAAAGTGTCTTCCCGAGAAGCTTCCTTGTACTCCGGAGTTGTATATTATGCATAATTTTTTTGAAATCCTAAGCTTTATTTTCTCTACGTTTTGAGTATAAGAAGCCATAAACACACATCAAAACTATATAAACATGATTCTTTTTTCCTTTTCTGAACTTATTCATGTAAAAATGCCTTTGAACGGTAAACATTTATAGAACAGCTTCTAATAAGAAGGCACAGTTGAGGCAGCGAAGGTGAATGGAGAGGTAAAGACAATATGGCCTTGCCCTGCCCAAAGCAACTGGAACTTCCTCTTACCTCCACTTTCTGTCTAGAATTGGATAGCAATTTTTCTCCTCATGATAATATTTGCCTTTGAAACTCAAATATTAATTAAACTTCTAAATTTAAAACACCCACATTATATATTTTTTGTTTTTATTCTATTACAGCCTTTGAAGGTGGGAAAACCTTCATGGACAGAGATAGATTGTGCTGCTTTTGCTGAAGTTGCAAATACTTGTTTAAGGCACGTGCCCTTACTGCGGGAGATGCGGCTGCACCTCCCAGTTAGTTGCTGGCTGGAAGGAAGGTGCCACACACCCCGATGCTTTGGAAAAGAATAGGCTAGTATTTTCAGTGTATGAGAAACTATTTCTTGGTCATTTTTATTTTTATTTATCCTGCTTTAAACACTTAAATACTTAAATGGGGCGCTAGTTCAGTGAGCATAAATATTATGGGCAATTACTTCACAAACTTCTTTTAGGGGATGAACTACAGAGGAAGGAAAAGGTCAAAGTCGGGAGCCCTCTGAGGCTGTTAGACCCAAACTTAATAAGAGGCCCAGCATTGGACTCCTCAGTCCCTAGAGGAGGGGTCCCTGTGGGATGTGGGCAGTGCTCTGGCTCCCGGTCTAACTGGTGGTTCTGTGGATGTTTGCTTTATAATATTTATTATGCTGTACATTTACGTTTCTTTTTTACTTCTCTCTACATGCATTTATTTCAATAATACTTTCCCCCCATAACATAGAGAAGACGTCTCAAAATGTAAAAAAAAAATTAATTTCTTTATCTAAAGTTTCCTGTTTCCTGTCCAGTTAAACTGAAGTTTACTGGTAGCTGGACTGTTGCTCTCAAACGCAGGTGTCGGAGCCTCCAGCTGCCATTCCTGTTCTTTAAAACCCACTTCCTCTCTGGGCTGCTGGGCAGGTGACAGTCCCTTCATTAGTGGACATTGAACAGAAATGTCGGCCCTCAGTTTAATCTCTCATCAAGGTTGAGCAGATTAACCAATGTGTGTGTTTGTGTAAAACCGTACTATAAAATCAGAGCTAGTGATGCAATCGGCATTTTCCTGTTCACGTTGCACATCCCTAAATACTGAAAGGTTACAAAACAGGACAGGAGATCATGAGCCCAGAGCCAGCAGCCTCTCCCAGGTTTCGGCGGCCCCCTCACCGGCAGCCGCTTTTGCTGGTACACAGCTGCATCTGGGGTGGGGGGGGGCTCTGCCTGCGGGGCATGCTCTCATGCCAAGGTATTCAGTGTTGACTGGGTAAGTGGAGGCAGCTGCAGTCAATATGGGTTCTCTCTGTTCCCCTCTTATACTTATACAACCACTTTTTGGGCTGCAGATGGGCCACTTCAGATGTGATGAAATGTTCTTTGTAATTCTTCCTATTGATAGGAAATTCTCTGAAGGTTTCATGTGTGAAAATTTGATGTGGCAGCAACACTGCTTTCTAACCCTTCAGCTGGGACTTTACAAACCGAGTGATCTAGGTAGAAAAACATTAAAAGGAAAGATGTTATAACAAGGTTTCATGGCATATTTTTCTGTTTGGGGAGTGTTCCACTTGCTACTAGTAAATTAGAGAAAAGTTCAAAAGGCACAGAGGCAGAAAGAGATCTCCACAGGAACTTGAAAAACCCGTTTCTGTCTTTGCATCATGAATCCCGGCTTCCAAATAGTAGTTTGGGACTTTAAAGGCTTTAGGAAGCTGGGAGAAGTTGGAAGAAACAAGAGCAGCTCTAGAGGGAACCTCGTAGGGAACGTCATCTGAGCCTGAAAGTCTGGTTTGCATCAGAATCAAGAGCTGCGTTTTGTCTCCATTGGCCTTCTTCTGCCTGAGGACCCTCAGGTCCCTCCCGTGGAATTTGATTTATAGTAAAATCAATAGTAAAGTCTCTCAATCTTGACTTCCACTGGCTCCCCTTTTTATTTGGATGTGGAGGGGGCAGGATGAACCCCCATATTGTATCTGCGAAACCTTCACTTGCTGTTGATGGTTCCTGATTCTGTAACTCCCCAAATTAAATCCACGAAGCTTTTAAGGAACCATCTCTCAGAGTCTTCATTTTCCATTTCTGGCTGCTCCTCCGTCCTGACAGCTCAGCAAATGTGTTTAGCAGGGCGAGCTGATGCTAAATGACTAAGTTCCAGGGTCACAGTCATGGATAGGGCCCGGCTCTTCCGGAAATGGAGGCTGTGAGGAGCCAGCCCTGTCAGGGAGCCCTGGCGAATTAGTTCCTCCTCACACAGAGGCCCACTCCATTCCCTTTAACTTGGGAGTCTATCTCAGGCAATAGACAATTACGTATTTATCATCTTTCTAGATGTGGTGCTATGCATAGGTGATTTCTACATGGAATAAAAGAAAATCTCAGCCAGAAGAGTCAGAAACAGATAGTGCCAAACCCTACAATGTATAAAAAATGCAAAAAAAAAAAGGTAAAAAAACCACGTAAATTCATAATAGTCATGTGATTCAATAAATGGGGGCAATATAAGCATGGTGTCTATACAAGTAAAAATAGAAGGAAAAGTCATGGAAATACCATGAGTTGGCATAGGAAAGAGTTCTTTTTAACTACGAAAGGCTTCCTGGGAGAGAGCTATAAAAACAGGAGGCCGGAGAAAATTGATCAGCGCGGGAGTAATGAGGCATTCGCAGGCAGGGTCCACAGCACTGGAAAGGCAAGGGAGGTAAGAAGAGGGTGATTAAGTGGCTGGGAAGGGAGGAAGGGACTCAGGACAAAGGGAGGGAAGCAAGACCGGAAAGTGAGGGTGGGCTGCTGTGTGGTCGGCGGGTTCCTGATGCCCATCTGCAGTGCTGTGGGAGGCGGCTGGTGGGCTCCTGGAGGGAACGGGTTCAGGGTGAGAAAGGGAATGTGAGCAGGGGTGTTGCAGACTGACTGGAGAGAACCAGGGCCTCCCCACGGAGTCTGTGTGGAACTGCGTGTGACCAGACGCTCAGTGCTTACTTCTATATTCTACATGTAGATCTAGCATTTATTTCAACTTAATTTTGGCAGAAGGTGCGAGGTTGAGATTCATTTTTTTCATAAGCATGTCCGGTTGTTCTAAAACCATTTCTTGAAACAGCTGTCCTTTCTCCATTGCCTTGCTCTCACATTTGTCAAAACCCAGTTGGTTATATTTGTGGGTGTGTTTCATGGATCTGTGTATGTACCTCTTCACCGGTGTCACGCTCCCTTGTCTCTCGTAGCCTTTAGAGGAAGCCTTAAAGGCAGGCAGTGTGACTCCTCCAACTACACTCTTCTTTTTCAAAATTGTTTTGGCTATTCCAGTTCCTTTGCCTGTAATCTTTAAAAGCAGCTTGCCTATATCTATACATTTAAGAAAAGCTGCTGAGATTTTGACTGGAATTGCATGAAATCTATAGATTAATTTGGAAAGAATTGGCATCTTTACTTTGAGTCTTCTAATTCATGAACAAAGAATATCTATTCGTTTGGATCTTTTTTTATTTAATCATATTTTGATTTTAGCATGCAGATCCTGTACATGTTTTGTTAGATTTACACCTAAGTATTTTAATATTTGGAATTAGCATACTCTTTTTAAATTTTGTTTTTCAGTTGTTCAATGCTAATATTGTAAATAGAAATGCCATTGATTTCTGTGGAATGGGCTTGCAAAATTTATTTGTTAGTTCTAGGAGTTTTGTTTTTGTAATTCCTTGGGGTTTTCTGCATAGAAGGTCATGTTGTTATAAATAAGAATCCTTTTATTTTTTTTCTTTCCAAGCTTATGCCTGTTCTTTTTCTTGCCTTATTGGACTGGCTCGACTTGCAAGATAGTGTTGAACAGAAGTGGTGGGGAAGGCATCCTTGCTTTGTTCCTGCATTGAATCTTCCACCATTTAGTGTGGTGTTAGCTATAGGTTTTATATAAGTGCCCTTGAACTTGCTGTTCCTTTTATCTGGAACAGTTTTTCCCCAAGACATACCCACAACTAGATTCTTCACTTCCTTTATATTTTCTCTCACAGCCTACACTTCCTGTCTACCCTAGTAATGTCTCCTCTCAGCATCTTATATCACTATTTCCTGTTTTATTTTTTCCTTAGTACTTATCATTACCTTATACTATATACTTTTGCTTATCTTATTTATTGTCTATCTTTTTCCACTATAATGTAAATTCCAAGGTGGCAGGGATTTTTGTCTGTTTTCTTCCATTACCATATCCTCAAAGTCTTGAAAAGTACCTGCCATATAGCGGACACTTAATATATATTCGCTGAGTAAATCAATAGATGGTTGAACCAAATCCATCCGCCCACCTGCATCCGTTACCATTTCCGGTCTTCCTTCTGCTCTCAATGGCAGAACTACCCCTGCTCTTATTGCAGGCCAGCTGTGCCCTTGCCCTCTGCCTTCCTTTCCCTCTGACCTTCACAAGCACTTTGATCCTGCAGGTATTCTTCCTCTCTTCTGCATCATCTAATTATTCCTCTTAGTGTGGTCATTCTCACTAACATCTATCTCCCATCTTTCTGACTCCTTGTTATGTGTTGAACTGTGTCCTCCCAAAATGTGATGTTTTTGGAAATAGGGTCCTGACAGAGGTAATCAAGGTAAAATGGGGTCCTCATGGTGTGAGCCTTGATTCGATATGACTGTGTCCTTATAAATAAGGAAAGTTTGGACGCAGAGTCACCCAGGGAGAGCACCATGCGAAGATGCTGACAGAAAGCAGGGCGATGCATCTGCAGCCCGTCTCACAGGAACTTCCTCACTAGACCCTGTTCCTGCTCTTGCCTCATACAGCCTAACCGCTACGCTGCAGTCTTTCCCAAAAATGTAAATCCCATCATGCCACTTCCCTGCGTCCAAAGGCTCTTCATCACCCCTAAAATAAAATCCACACTCTTTTCTGTGTCTAAAAACTCTCACGTTATTTGTCCTGCCTCTGTCCCCATCTCCTTGAATGCTAACCCTCACTCTCTGTCTTCATTCTGCTCCTCAGATATTCCAAGCCTCTTCTTGACTGCACACCAGCTGCTCACTCTGCCTAGAACATGCTTTCCCCCCAGATCTTTACAGGTCTGTCTCTCTCTTGTGATTCAGAATTTAGCTTAAATCTTACTTCCAAAGAGAAGCCTTCACTGTCCACCACTGGAACACAGTCTCATGCTGTCTACTCACTGTTATCTCATCCAGTGTAATTGTCTCCAATAGTAGCTGACATTATCCTATCTACCTCTATTCCTCCCACCTTGTGTTGTGCCCCAGGCTAGCCTGTAAGCTCCTTGAGAACAGAACCCCTTATGAGTCCTGTTTACCACTGTGTACTTGGGACCCACAGCAATGCCCAGTGCATAGTAAGTCCTTGATAAACATTTGCTGAAAACTGAGTAACTCCTGCAAGGTAGAAACTAAAGCTAAACTCCAAGTCTTGAATCACATTCTGTAGTTATTTGCCAGGGCTTCCATAATAAGGCACCACAAACAAAAAGTGGCTTAAACAAAGGAAACTTATGATCTCACAGTTCTGGAGGCTGGAAGTCCAAGATCCAGGTTGGTAGGTTTGATTTCTCCCGAGGCCTCTCTTCTTGGCTTGTGGATGGCTGCCTTCCCCTTGATCTGTTTGCATATTGCCTCTGTCCTAATCTCCTCTCCTTACAAGGACAACAGTCACCTTGGATGAGGGCCCACCCATAGGACTTCATTTGAACTTAAGCACCTTTTAAAGATTCTATCTCCAGTCCTGGCCAGGCAGCTGAGTTGGTTAGAGTGTCATCCCAATAGGCCAAGATGCAGGTTCAATCACTGGCCAGGGCACATACAAGAATCAACCAACAAATGCATAAATAAGTGGAACAATAAATCATTAGTGCTCTCCCCCTCCCCAACGCCCCCTCTTTCTCTCTAAAGTCAACAAATAAATAGTCTCCATCTCCAAATGCAATCACACTCTGACGTTCTGGGGGTTAGGACTTCCGCATATGAATTTTGGGAGGGTGGTACAATTCAGCTCATAACAGATCACTAAGAGCTGAGAGAGCTGTTCAATATGAGCCCCCCTGTGGGGAATGTGGGGGCTGCCACCTTTCCCCATAAAGCCCAGGACAGTTGTGACCAGCCAGAGAGTTTGCCGCCTCCCCCAGTCAGGGAAATAGAACTGGGTCCTCTCCCCTGCCCTTCCTCCTCCTTCCCACACCCAAGGAGTTAACTCAGAGAAGAGGGGAGTGAGAGAAGCCTATGAAGCTATGAGAGCATCAGCCCAGCCTAGCAGGAATGGGAGAATGGGGAAAATAACTGTGAACTGATACGATATTAAAGGTGAGAAAAAAATATATAATTAATCTTCAAAACCAAAAGTGATCTTTAGTAACAGGAAATATTAGAAAATCTATGAAATGAGGCTGAAGTATGGTTAAAGGAGCTTCTATCTTCATAGAAAGGTGAGGTGTCAGCATGAATGGGGAAGTTACAGGAAAAAGCAGAACTGTTTCTTGCTTATCCCCAATGAACTGAGATGCCTCACAGGCTGATTCCACGCTCAAGGCACAGCTTTCTACAGGTGTGACCCTGGGAGCCTGGAAGGTTCCATCACTAGCTGGGCATTCTTCCCAGCACCAGCCTGGAATGGGCAAGAGTCAGAGTCTTGTTGCAGGAATAGGGCTAATTACACTGAGAGTCATTTCAATAATAGAAATAGCAGATGTTAATTACATGGACTCCTCAGCTCCAGCCATTTATAAGCAGAGCCGTGCAACTCAGCACTTCGGCCTACCCGGATGTGCAATTGTCTCATGCCGCCATCTTGTCCAGTTGAGAAAATTGTAAGCTCCGTGAGGACAAAAACAATGTCTCCTATTTCATTTATATACAGAATGTGCAGTCAGAACTGCTCACAATGCTTCATAGCGCCACACCATTATCCGTGATAATTCAGTTTTCTGGATTATTTCTGTCTCTCACTTCCACCCTCATCCCTGCAATGGCTATCCATGCCCCTCCTTGCCTTCTAATCCGTTTCTCCAAAAATCAGCCTTAGCATTACCTCCTCCAGGAAGTTTTTGGTCTGGGTTGGGTGAAATGTCTGGCACCACTAGAATGTCAGTTCCATGAGGACGGGGTTTTGTGCATTTAGTTGGCTCCACTTTCGGATTCCTAGAGAGGCTTCTGGCACATCGGAGGCACTCAGTGGAGTCTGCCTGTCCAGGCAGAGAGTGCAGTTTGTGAGTGGAGTTTCCTGGTAGTCCTGAGAGCACTTGAGGCACATCAGAAATGTGCATCGTCCTGTGATTTCTGGGGCTGGCTGGAAGCCCACCAGCATGGAGATTTATTTTAACAAGCCGTGAAATTCAGAGAGAAGTAGCCCCATTTGGAACTCCGTATTCTGATCTGGAGAGACACGTGTGAAGCCCTGTTAGGACTCAGGTGCCAGAGAAGCACAGCTGTAATTGCAGTTACCTGTGGCATCTGAAATTGATTGTCAGCCCCCTTCCCAGGGTGGAAGGTGTGGGGTGGGGCTTTCTCAGAAGCAAACAGCTGTGTTTTCCAGACTCCACGAAGGGCGGTGTCCTCTTCTACAGTTTGACCAGGTGGAGGAGGAGGCAGAGGGTCCTGGCAACAGCTGGACCAGAGAAACCTCACACCTCCCTGCCTCTCCCTTTGTTAATAATGGTTTTCAGCCCTTGTCAAGAAGAATCTTTGATTTTCTTTGTAGGCTTGTTGAAGACAAAATGTGTTCACGGTGTGGTTCTGGGGAGAAGAGATCATTTCTTGAAATTCTAATTTTCCCGTCCCTGAATGCCTTCAGGTTTTTTGAATTTGTATTCCTCAAGTACTCATTTGTTGTTGTGGCACAAATGTAAACAGCTTAAATGTTTCCTTTAAAACAAGGCTAACTGCAGTTTCTTCTACCCCGTCAGCTGTAGAGGACTGAGGAACCCTGGACCGTAAGTCAGGACACAGCTGAGGTCAGCCTGGGTTGGCACTTTGCATCCAGCAGGGTTAATTCAGTTCGCTGAACCAGCTTTCCATGTGCAGAGTGGAGGGTTTACATGAAGAAGAATCAATCTCCTGATTAGAAGGAAGCCCAGCCCCTAATAATCCCTAGGCCAAACCTTCAGTCTGGAGTTCCTGGGGTTGGAAAGCTCTCAGCTCTCTTTTGTTCATCGGTCTGTTCCACCGTGCTCCTCAGTGAAATGCGAAGTGTCCTATGAGCCACATTTTAAAAAGTAAAAACAACTAATTGCCTGAGTCCACTTGGGCGGCTATAACAAAATGACGTAGGTTGGGTGGCTTATAAACGGCAGATTATTTACTTCTCACAGTTGTGGAGGCTGGGAAGTCCAAGTTCAAGGTACCAGCTGATTCAGCGTCTGGCGAGAGCCCACTTCCTGGTTCACAGACAGTTGTCTTTCCGCGGTGTCCTCGCATGGTGGAAGGGACAAGGGAGCTCTCTGGGGGCTTTTTTATAAGGGCACTAATCTCATTCATGAGGACTTTGCCTTCCTGAATCACCCACTCATATCCCCAAGGCCCCACCTTCAAATATCACATTGGGGTTAGGATTTAAGGTGTGAATTGTGGATGAGGGGAAACCCAAACATTCAGTCTATGTAGCACAGGTGAAATTAGTTTTAATATCTTTACTCAGTGTATCAAAAATATTATCATTCCAACGGCACATCTCAGCTTGGACTGGCCACATTCCATGTGCTGCCTGACACGGCTCTTTAAGAACTGCTGCCCTGGCCACACAAACGCCTCATTCCTGCTGTCAGAGAGAAATGCAGAAGTGCCGGCCGAGGAGCTCTTCTGTGGGTCCTCTCAAAGAACACAAAATCTCGTTTCTTTTTAAAGTAATGTTTTATTTCATGCAGACTTGACTTTATACTATTTTCCAGTGTGTGAGAGAAGTCACGATTCTGGATTTGCAGAGTTCTAGCACAAGCTTTTAAAATTTCCTTTGACTCTAGAAAGACCCTATGTTGTCGGTATCGAGAGCAGTGTTTTCTGCAGTGCGTTTCATAAAACACTAGGTTTGTGGGACATGAAGAGGTGTGGAGAATAAGACATCTTCATGCTCAAAAGTGTGGGGAATACTGAGTGTGAAAATCCACTCAGTGTTTTGATTGCAGAAATATCAAGAGATGGTTCTTTTATACAGAGCTTCCAAGCCCAGGAAGATGCTTTTTGCGAAAAGCTATTTAGGGTCAAGAGTGAAGTGGGACCCACTGAGGCAATGCTGGTCAGACAGTTTTCCGCCCCGGTGTTTTCCAGCACAGCCTTCCTGCTGGAAAGCGTCCGAAATCCATTTCCAGAAGGCCCTCAGCTTTCCTAGTTCTTGGGACCCTGTTGCTGCTATGGCCTTAGAAAACTAAAAACTAACCTTAAAAAAGTAAAACTATAATCTTCAGTACTGAGTTGTAATAATGATTCTAATATTAGGAAAGTTGGTATCTGTCGTGAGTCAGATCCACTGTCTTTCCCAAACACGTTTTAATACTTCTTACGTAACTCCTAAATGTGACAGTGAATGTACATTTTATTTTTAAGTGGCACTTCGGTTAAGAGCCATTTTGTTTTATTTCTTTAATGATCCTGTCAAGTATAGCAAATGTGGCAGTTTTGATTTTTCAAATGGTCAGAAATGCAAGAAAAATTAATTCTGATTCTCTCAGCCAGCCTCCTTCTCCTTCATAGAAAAGAAATATATTCCCATTTATGATGAAAGGTTCTTTGCTTTTATTTCATAGCTTGTATTTGAGAAAAAGTCTCAAGGTCATTTGCAGTTTATTAATTTATCTCACTGTAAAATCCCTCTATAATGGGGCTTTCAGGTCATTCCCTCACCCTTACTAAAAGGTAACTCCAGGCACTTCAAGTCAAACGAATTAGAAACAAAACCATTAAAATTATAATCTCTGTACTTAGAGATGGATTCCAACGCAACACTTTTCCCACAGGAATTGGGGTCATGTTAACAGAAACTGTGTTTTTCTCTTTAGAACACAAGACCAGATTCTGACAGTCTGGCCTGTGCGTTGGAATCGTATGAAAGCTCATCATTTTGCTCTGGTGCCTGGGTGTTGCGTGTGAAGAGGAGCTGTAAACCACGGCTGTGTGGAGTAACAATTGTGAACTTTACTGGTGTGCACATGTGAGATGTCAGCAAACTACATACAGTGTCACTTAACTGAGCTTGAGAGTTGGAAGTGGGAGCGAGGTTCACTCAGGTCTCACTCAAGTTCAAGTTCAGTGGAGTGGTTCTGTTCTTTGGGTTTCACAAGGGCAGTTCAATTTACTCAAACACCAAATCAGCTTTTCTCCAGAGGGCTAGGTTTGGCTCAGCCACTGTGCTGGTTGCTGGGTGAGCAATGGGATCACTGTGTGGAGGACCTGGTTTGGTGTGTAAAGAACTGAAAAAATCCAGACATCATGTAAAATCAGTGGAGTTCAACCAGTTTGGCCAGGCAGCAATCCCATCAATTACTCAATCCTTGAATCTGATTAAAACCCCTGAAAGGACCACAAAATCTTCAATTAGGTGCTCCTACTGGAAGGGCATCCTCAGCATTACTGCTAAGTGCTCTGCACTTTGGTATCTAACCTTGGGCAAGAGAATAGTTTGCCTCAGTTCCCCTTCTTGACAGATTGGGAACATGGCTCACTGGATTGTTGTGTTAAATTATTCACTTCACACACTTAGCACAGTGCCTCCTACAGTGTAAACGTTCAATAAATGTCAGTATTTAAGCACTGTCAACCCTTTCCTGATCTGGTGCAGAGGGACAAATATAGGCAAAATAAGTAGATTGCTCCTTTATTTTCTTATCTCTGGTGGGTTTTTAAAAGATAGTAGATAACAGTACACAGCACTACGGACCCTCCCTCATCCATGGTGCTACACTAACTCTGCAAAAATGGTCCACAGTCACTTGCTTGTTTCCGTGGAATAATGAGCTATAGTGTTCTTGAGTGACTGAAAGAAGAATCTGTGATACTGAAGTTTGCCAAGAGATGGGAGAGATGATCCATCTACAGAAGGCAAGGTAGAAATTATTTAAAATGTTGTTCTATGCATTAAAGCATCTTCAGTAAACAACTTTGTGTGCAGAACTTGGCAAGTCTTATAGCAGGTACTGAAGGAATATTTTTTGAATTAATGAATGGGAATAGAAGTACTAAGTGCCTAGCTTTAAAGGACCTGTAATCTCTATAAGGAATCAAATCATTTCTAAAGAAAATGGTCAATATAAGGTAGAATATTTGCATTGACTTAAAAGGACTCAGACAATAACCTCTATAATTAGCATAGTGTTGTGATGCTTGTGGATTTCCTTCATCAGAGAAATAGTTTTTTTTGTTGGCCTTTATTCACAATAGATCCTATTCTTAAAAGTGAAACAATAAGTAATTGCATCCCAAGTGTGTAGGATAAGACTTTAATTTAGAGAGTTTTTGAAATCATGGATGTTGCTACATAGTTCCACAAAGCCTAGGTCTCAAAAAAGAAACAAACCCTGTACTTAAGAAAGAAAACTTACGTTAACTTCATCCTTCAACGCCATGACACGTGTAAGGTTCAGTAGAGGAAGATTTCTGGGCATGCTATTTTATGAATTAGTAAAACAAAGTTCATATTTATATGAAATGTGGCTATGCAGAAAACCTGTGGCAGTGTAGCTTAGCTACAAGTAATGCTGGCCAGTTAGGCATGTTGTAAGTTTTTTTCTGCTATGGAGTGTTACCTTTCTCAGTATGCCTGTCCTTACTTCCTAGATTTTTATGCTTCTGTAGTATTTCTCAAAGATGTAGACCTGAATGTTCAGATGAGGTCCATTTAAAAAACAAAAGGAGCTAGGTGACAGGGAAGAGTCACCCCTTGAAAGAAAGCACATTAATTGGAATGTGTGAAAATTAGACTTGGAAACCTACAAATCAAAAGTTAGCCTTGAGTACTTTCGAAGACTTAGTAGAAAAAACAAAGATTTATATAAGTGATGACTGCGTTCATATCAGCACCTAATTTCTTCAAAACGGCAGCTATTTGCTAATATGCAAATTGGAAGAAGCACACTTTTTTACTAGGAGAATTTATATTATGATGTTGAAGATAAGCACCTTGAATTATTTAATCTTTAGGATATTGCAGTAAGGGAGCAAAAAACTAGGTCTTCGTCCCCTTTCTTGTGTGCTAAGGAAGATGAATAATATAAAAACTAAACATCTAAATAAACTTCAGCCACAATAGCAAACTGAAGAAAGAAGAAGGACTGAAAAGAGATCCCAGAAACAGAGTCATTGCTAGTCGTTCATGGTGATCAGCTATGAGGAGAGCGAATTAAAATTACAAGCACAAAAACAAGTTACTTGCCACTTACTAGCAATGAAAGTACTAATGTGGGGGAGGAAGAAATTTTCCTTTACCCTTCTAGGTTCTTTCAGCTGGTATAATAATCAAATCTACATGAGGCAGATTAACAGGAGAAAATATGTAATTATATACATATATCCAGGGACCCCACATATGAGAGTTTCAAAGACAGAAAGGTAGCATGAGGTGTGCATGGCATCCTGAGCTGAGCAATGAGGTAAAATGCCCTGAGACTTCAGCGGGGAGGAAGAGGGTAGTTCACAGGACAATAAGAAGAGCAGATGCTCTGTAATCAGAATTTTGTGCTGCCCTATAAATAGGTCGTGAAAAAATATTTCTGGTGATAACTGCTATTATTGGCAGGGCCCCAAATTTAAATTCTTTAAGGGAGAGGTAAAAGTTTCTCTTGAGCCCACAAGGTTTTGATTTTCTTCAGCTCAAAAGAATTCACATACCCAAGTAGTACATCTGGGGGAGGACTGTTCTGAACCCCTTCACTAACCATGGAGGTAATTTTTGGAGGGAGGAAACCTGGCAAAGGAAGGATTTACTAAGACATCACGTATTACTGGAGAGACCACAGACCCAAGCTTTGCTATTTGTTCTTCCAGTAGCCTTCAGGTAGAGTGTTTTTCCATCTGCGTGGCCAAAGTTGAATGGTTTGGATATAAGTCACTAAGCCACTCATACCAGTTAGTTACTACAAATGCTAATGAGGCCAGAGTCTCGAATAAAGTCCCATATGGGGCAGGTAGTTGCATGTAGAAAAGTGGCATTCCATAGTGTGATTAATCCTGTGAATTAGGATTAATTCATAAAATTGAATTAATTGAATTACTAGAATCCTAAATAAATTGCCCACTCAAGTTATCTATTGATGGTGGGCCAGTTATATGATTTCCCTGTGTGAAGCACATTATGTTTCTTTGTGTTTCAATTAAGACTGAGAAAGCCACACAGGGCTTCAGAAAACAAGAGACCGTTTATTACCTTCCCATTGTGCGAGATGATGACCGAGTGTTTGGAACTGTAAGCACGTCTTTGGTTCTCCCCTATTAGCATGAAAGCAGTGAAAACACCAAAACTTGAAACTGAGAAACCTGGATTCTTATCCCAGGCCTGCTGCGGACTTTTGATCACTTGTACTTCCTGTGACTTGGAATTATATGCCAAACAAGGATTTTGAGTAGACCAGTGGTCCTCCACTCGTGTGCCATAGCATCTGCCATGGCATCCATGGAGCTAGCCCTCTGTGGTTATGCAGCTTCATCGAGATCGATGTCCAGCAATGCGGTGTGAGAGGGGTGGATGGACCCTTTTGTGAGAGGGAACTACAAGGAGCAGTGTAATGTGGCCCTGGTGACAAATTCTGCTCTCCTTCCTGTACAAACATCTCACCTGAGTGAAGTGATACATTTATCTACCCATGAATAAATTAGACCTGGATTAGTCGTCAGAAGAGAACTAGCCACTGAAGGTTTGGGACAGAGACAGGAAAGGTTTGATGGGAGTATGGAAGAGGTCGGTACTGGCTGGAAGAGTTCGGGGCAGGGCATGGAAGTAGGGGGAATTGGTTGTCAGGGTAAGGAGGAGACACAGCCTTAAAACCACTCTGCACCTTCAGAAGTGGAAATAGGGATGGGAAAAGAGGTGTAGGGGAACTCGAACATATCCTTTGCCAAAATTACAGTTTTGTCCAGGACTAGCCCTGATTGGCCTAGAAACCACTCTGCTGCATATGGGTATTGCTCTGAGATTGGAATATGCGATTCTTACCTATCAGCAGTGTGGGTGCTGGCAGACATGTGTGTAGATTTCATTCTTTTTTGAATGGGTCTATTCTTAGATGGATATCATCAGCCTAGGCTCCAGTACTCATGTGAATACATGCCATGCCATTTAGCAGCCACGTTACTTCTAAGCAAACTCCACCAAAAATTCGGGGAAGGCAAACAATACCCAGAGCTTTTTTAACCTGGCTCTATTAAGGGCAGATTCTTGTTATTAATATAGACTGAACTGGCAGCTTCCACCAGTGTGGCAATGAAATGTGGAAAACAGAGACCTTAGCTCCACTATTGACCTAGTTAAGAAAGGGAAGCCTTATTACCTTGAAACATTCTGATAATTGGTACAGGTGTTTGCTAGACTGACATCCTGTTCATGTGTTTTAAAGCTGAAGGGGGAAGGAAGGAATTACTATTTTTCCTCAGCTCTACAAATTTGAAAATCTCTGGGTCACAAATCTTTAAAGCTGTAGTTCACATTCTAAATGAAAAAGAGGAAAAAAAACGTGAAAACATTGGTTTGGCTTCCTTCAAGCAAATAGTGAGGTGTTCATCATACAGAAATTCGTTGGGATGCCAACAATTGCCAATTAAAGTTAATACAGAACTGGGAAAGGAGTTTCTTTTGGGCTTTGAATTTCCCACATGCACGATAAAGGTTAGGTTGTGTATTCAGAAGAAAAAGTGCACATCTTTCTTCAATAAAACAGCCAGGAGCACAGTTGGCCTCTTATTTTGCTCTTGATTTGAGGAAAGCCTCCACAAAACTACAGCCCCTGATACATGAATATACATATAAATTGTCCATGTTCTTTTCTCTTTTTTTAAGATTTTACTTATTTATTTTTGAAGAGAGGGGAGGAGAAGGAGAGAGGAAAACATCAACATGTGGTTGCCTCTTGTGCAACCCCTACTGGGGACCTGGCTGGCAACCCAGGCATGTACCCTGACTGAGAATAGAACCAGTGACCCTTCGGTTCACAGGCTGGCACTCAATCCACAGAGACACACCAGTCAGGGCTTCTTTTCTTGAGAGATTAAGTATGCTGGGAACTCTTACACCACCCCTACCCCACTCATTTATCGATATTAATACCCAGAATCATAGACAAGTGACTGGAAAGGAAGTAAAAACTGCAGAGCAAAATCGAACTTCACACTTTCTCTCCTGGCCTCCTACAACTGTGTCTTTTTTGTTGTTGTTATTTTGAGTTATTTCAGTGTATCAAATCTAAAGCAAGTTACAGTTATAAATTTAGGATATAGTTATATAAAGACAAACTAAGTTGTTTCTTAAAACATACGAAGTACTGTAGTACATTTTATACAGCTACTGAATTTAACTCCTTGCTTCTTTATTAGGTACAGAAATTAGAACATTTCAGTCACTGCAGGTGTCACGTGCTAGCATCAGTCTGTCCCTCACCGACTCCCTGAATGGTCTTCACACAACCTATTGGTAAGACAAAGCAAAGTTCATTGAGAGATTGTCACCTCTCAGAGCTTTGGCAGTGTCCAGGAGAAGGAAAGGCAGGTCAGAATTTATTGAGAGATCAAATCTGATGTGAAGCAAGTCTCTCCAAGTAAGGAGGCTGGGTTGGGATTGGGTAAAGATCACACCCAATGCAAAGTCCATAACTGGTGGAAACAGTGAGCTGAGGATTTTGAAGTGAGGGATCTGTAGAATCATAGGGCTTGAAGTGTCTGTGGACAGTTTCCATTGAAGAGTTGATGGGTCCTGGCTCTTTAGGGAAGTTCCGGTAATGAATAATCAAACTGTGGGGACTGGAGACTCCCAGGAAATGAAATTCATGCTAAAAGACAGGAATAGCAACAGGTCATTTTCATGTAGACAGCAAGGTGTGATTTGGGGTCTCAATATCAAAGCTGTTGGGTACACGGCTTCAGTTCTCAGAGCTGTTCGAATAACTTAATCTGCTATCAGATGAACCGAAACATTTGAGTTTTTTATTTGCAGCTTCTTTTTTGGTAGCAATTCGACACAAGCCTTTTACATTTCAGCATTGCTTTGCAACAGTTTATTGGCTTATTAGCCTATTTCTTGTGTTAGGGAAAATGAAAACGGGAAAACTTCCCAAACAAATGCCCACCAGCAGTTGCCGCTGGCACCCTGCAACAAATCCTATGCACCCAGAGGGGGCAGCAGAGGGAAGCCGAATTCCATGAGCGATTGTTTAAAACAGCAACCCATCCTTTGGGGCAATTCTCAGAGGCCACTGAAGATAAAATCGTGGGTGTCGGGTACTTTGCAAGAGGTGAAAATCCTCTGAAGCAGGGAGGAAATTGCCATCTTTTAAAAGTTCCAGCTCTGTCTTCAGACCACTTGTCTCTTTCCCTTGAAGTTGGAAGCAGGAAAATTGTGTGGGATCGCTGCAAGCTCCACTTCAGATTCTTTTTTAACCCAGTTCCCACGTAGGATATAAATTCCATTAAATGCCTCTGGCTTCCTTTTTCCCCTCCGCACACACTTGGGGGAAGCACAGGAGGGTGATCTGGGGCTGTGAGGCACCCTCAGCCAAAGATGCTGTCTGGGGGTAAAGTCCTGAGGATGCTCTTAACATTTGAAAGACGTGTGAACACTTTCTTTACATTTAAATTAAAATGGACATGTCTGATAGGTTACGTTTCTGAAAGGTGTGTGTGGCACATCTGCCGAGGTCTATTGTTTATTCATGCTGTAAATCCTTTTGAAATGTGTGAAAATGCTTCCCACTCATTATTAAGCTCCTGCCACCCTTGGATTACAACTTTGATGTCACCAATCCTGCTTCAAAGGGTTCTTTCTGGGCTATTAATCACAGTTTAGCCTCTGAAGATATCGCCAGAGAAAACATTGGATATCTTTGTGCTAGACTTGCTAAAAACTTTGAAATCTTGGGTGTCTTGCATATGCACAAATTGCAGCATTTCCTCTCATTGACAACTTTTTATTTTGCTACAGAAACAAAAGGCATTATAGGTAAAAATATAAACAGATCTCTTCCCTTGGTTTGGGAGGCTAGCAGTGAGAGAGGAGACGCAGGGGAGTTGGGGGGTGAAACAGGGGAGAAGAGAGTTTGAGCAGGCCACGCAGACCCTTCGAGAGTAAAAAGCGGAAGGAGCCGGAGTGACCGAGGGATTGCGGTTCAAAGGGGAGTTCCGTTACCACTTTTTCTTATCTTTCATTTGTTTTTCAATTAACCACGGCTCACAGTGGCAAATTACTGAGATTCCCTTGCCTTCCACTCTCTTTGAGACCTATGTTAACAGTTCACCGCAAATGATAATATCGATAATGAAAATCAATGCTAGTAATGTGAAATGGGCATTTAACCTTGTACCAGCCCGATATTGACAGTGGTTTTCGTGAATTTCCATGAATGCCTACAAGCAACTCTGAGAATTAGGTAGTATTGTCTTCAAATTATACCCAAGGAAACCAAAGCTCTGAGATGTTAATTTGTTCAAGGTCATGCCCCTGGCAAATGCAAAGCCCTGTTCGCTCACAGGACTCAAGAGGCTGCCGCCTACGCTTCCACTGTGGCCGGCTGGGTTCCTCCCTGCCCGCAGAGGGACACATACTGCCAGTCCTGCTCATCAGTGTGTCTTAGATCCTGGCAACGGTGTTCTCCGCTATCCACCTTCTCTTTTGGGAAAACACTCAATTTCTTTTTTCTTCCATATCCACCTTCAACAAGCTACCCTGCTCAGTGTAGCTCAACTGGTTAGGAAAGCAACAGGTTTGCCAGTTCGATTCTCGGTCAGGGCACATGCCTGGGTTGCAGGCCGGGTCTCTGGTTGGGGCATGTAAGAGGCAACTAACGGATGCTTCTCTCTCACACTCACGTCTCTCTCTCTCTCCTTCTTCCTCCCTTCCCCTTTCTCTAAGAATAAATAAATGAAATCTTTTTTTAAAAAACGAGTAGCAGTGCCGTAAGCAGAGACTTTTTAAAAACATTGTGATAAAAACACAGAACATGAATCTGCTCTCGTGATACATTTTCAAGTGTGCAGTGCAGTCTTGTTCATTATGTGCACGTTGCCGTACAGCAGATCTCTAGAAACTTTTCATCTTGTCCAACTGAAACTCTACACCCAAAGAGCAGCAGCTCCCCCATTTTCCTGTTCCCCACTCCAGCCCCGGCAACCAACATTCTATTCTCTGCTCTTGGGAATGTGATGACTTTCGATGCCTCGTGTAAAGGGAAACATGAGGTATTTGTGCTTATGACTGGCTTATTTCACTTAACATAATGTCCTCCGGGTTCATCCTGTCGTCCCAAATGGCAGGGCTTCTCTCTTTCTTAATGTTAAATACTCTACTGTAAATGTCAATGTAAGAAATGTCCAAACCTGGATTTCTATGAATTTATTTGAGACAACCTGATGACAAAAAAACTCAACATAATTGAGAAAATGCTCCAAAGAATGGCAGTTTTCCTGTTTATTTTATACATCAGAATCAAAGGAGGAGATATAAGCAACATTATATGAAATCCATTGGTAGTAGATTAGGGAGGTGGGAGAAAGCCAAGTGGGGGAAGTCTCTGAGATTGGATAAAGAGCAAAATAGAGAGACGCACGGGGGGTACAGGATAGTTAACAATGAACAGGAGTAGCACAAAGAGGTGGAATTTGTGCAACAAGATAACAATGAGAGCAATGAGAGGTTCTGTGGTCTCCTGCTCTAGTGGGGGATTGTATCCTGAGGGATCTGGAAAAGAGGGAAGTGCTCTGACGTCCCAAAGGTATGTTATCTTAGATGCAAGCAGACAATAGACAGGCTCAGTTAAGGTAAAGGTTGACCTTTGTCAAGGAAGATGCTGGTCTAGGACGGGACTACCTGCCGTGACCTGCTTTTTGTTAGGAAGTTTTAATTTCAGACTTTGCTATGTGGTTACATTTAGTCTCTGAGTTTCTGAGGCTGCCATGCAGGCCTCCCCTGAGCTTGTCAGGTTTAGTATGTGCCCCCTTTTTGTCCACATATGCATGCACTGCATTTTCTTTATCCGTTCATCCTCTGATGAACATTTAGTTTGTTTCTTCTACTTGGTACTGTGAATAGGCTCCAATGAACATGGGGGCACAAATACCTCTTCAAGATTCTGTTTTCAATTCTTTTGGATAAATACCCAGAAGTGGGATTGCTGGATCATATGGTAGTTCTTTTTTAATTTTTTTTCAAGTACAGATCTTTTACCTCCTTGGTTAATTTATTCTTGGATATTTTATTTTATTTTTGATGAAATTGTAAGTGAGATTGTTTTCTTAGTTTTTCTTTCTGCTAGTTCATTATTAGTGTATAAAAATGCAACTGATTTCTGAGTGTTTTGTGTCTTGTAACTTTACTGAACTCATTTATCAGTCCTAATAGTTTTTTGGTGGAATCTTTAGGGTTCTCTATATTCAGTCTCCTGTCATGTCATTCTTCCTTTCCAATTTGGATGCCTTTTCTTTCTTTTTCTTGTCTGATTGCTGTGGCTAGGACTTCCAGTACTATGTTGAATAAGAGAGGTGAAAGTGGACATCTCTCTCTTGTTCCCAATCTTAAGGGAAACTCTTAGGTTTTGCCAATTGAGTATGATGTTGGCTGTGGGATTCTCATATGTGCCTTCATTACGCTGAGATATGTTTCCTCTATTCCCACTTTGCTGAGAGTTTTATCATAAATGGGTGCTAGACTTCATCAAATGCATTTTCTGCCTCTTTGATATGATCATGTGATTATTACCCTTTACCTTGTTGATGTGGTGTATCACATTTATTGATTTGTGGAGATTGCCCAACCTTGCATTCCTGGAATAAATCCCTCTTGATAATGGCATATGGCCTTTTTGATGTATTGCTCGATTCAGTTTGTTAAATATTTTCTTGAGAATTTTTAGCATCTCTGTTCATCAGGGATATTGGCCTATAATTTCTTTTTTTGTAGTGTCTTTATCTGGTTTGGGAATTAGGATAATGTTGGCCTTTTGAAATGAGCTCAAGAGTCTTTCCCTCCTCTTGCACTTTTTGGAATAGCTTGAGAAGGACAGGTGTTAATTCTTTGAATGTTTGGTTAAATTCACTGTGAAGCCATCTGGTCCAGTACTTTTGTTCATTGGGAGTATTTTTTAGTAGTACTTCAATTTCATTACTTATAATGTGTCTATTCAGATTTTCTGATTCAGTTTTGAAGATTGTATATTTCTAGGAAATTATGCATTTCACCTAGGTTGTCCAACTTGCTATAGTTGTTCATATTATTTTCTTACAACCCTTTGTTTTTCTTTGGTGTCAGTTGTTACTTCCCCTTTTCATTTCTGATTTATTTATTTGGGTCCTCTCTTTTTTTCTTGATGAGTTTGCTTAAACGTTTGTCAATCTTGTTTATCTTTTCAAAGAACAAGCTCTTGGTTTCATTGATATCTTGCATTTTTTTAGTCTATTTTATTTATTTCTGCTCTTATCTTTATCATTTCCTTTCTTCTACTCACTTTGGGCTTTGTTGTTATTTGCCTTCATTCGTGTTCACATCATCTTCCTCCTTAATTCCATAAGTATAAAAGGAACTGCAAACTGTCATCTGCAAGCTATTGAGATCTCACTTCCTGGCATGTCATCAGTTTGGCTTAAATAAACTCTCATAAAATTCTTCACAGGTTTGGACATTTAGTTCAAAGTCAACTGCATATTTTGGAAATGAGTCCCTTGTCAGATGCATGGTTTGCAAATATTTTCTCCCATTCTGTAGGTTGCCTTTTCTCTCTGTTGACGGTTCCTTTCTCTATGCAGAATCTTCGAGTTTCACGTAGTCTAACTTTTCTACTTCTGCTTTTGCTACCTGTGCTTTTGGTGTTGTAGCCAAGAAAGCATTGTTAAGACCAATGTTATGAAGCTTCCTCCCTACATTTTTCTAGGATTTTTATACTTTCAGGTCTTACTTGTAAGTCACTAGTCATTTATGAGTTGATTTTCATGTGTTGGGTAAGAACAAACTTTATTCTGCTTTCAGGGTCCTCTGGCTAATCTAACAATCAAATAGACATGAGACAGATTAGTAAAAGGAATTAACCAAATTTAATACACACATATGTATGGGACCCTGCATACATGAGAGTGTCGGAGACCCCACATGCAGGAAAGGTGCAGAGATAGAAAGTGGGCTTGAGCTATATAAGACATTCTGAGCAAGAGGTGAAGTAATGCACCTTTAGGGCTGCAAAGGGTCATTGCAGAACGATAAGAAGAGCAGATGGATAGTAAATAAAAGTTTCCCCTGCTATGAAGGTGGGTCAAAGAGGCTATCACTGGTAATCTTTTATTGGCAAGGTCTCTAATTTGAATCATTCTAGGCAGTTAAGGGGAGGAGGCGGAAGTTTCTCCTGAGCCGGGGCTAAAGTTGCCTTTAGCTCAAAACAATTTGCATACTACAGAAGAACATTTTGGGATGATTTTTTTCTGGACCCCACACATGTATAGTGTAAGATAGACATCAGTTTCATTCTTCTTCATGTAAATGTCCAGTTTTCCCAACATCATTTGTTAAAGAGCCAGTCCTTTACGCATTGGGTATTTTTGGCACGTGTCAAAGATTATCTGATTCTATATGCATGGGTTTCATTCTGGGCTCTCTGTTCTGTTTCATTCATCTATATGTCGATGTTAATGCCAGTACCATTCTGTTTTGATTGCTGTAGCTTTATAATATATTTGGAAAGCAGATAGTATAAAGCCTTCAGTTTTTTTTCCATCCTTCTCAAGATTGTTTTGGAGCTTTGGGGTCATTTGTGGTTCCATATAAATTTTAAGATTGTTTTTTCTATTTTTGCAAAAATACCATTGGGAATTTGATAGGACTGTATTGAATCTGTGGTTCTCTTTTGGTGACATGGACATTTTAATACTATTAAGTCTTCCCATCCAAAAACACAGTGAAGGGTGGCAGACTGTGGACCCCAGTATATACCACACTGGCATAAGGATTATTTTGAGCTAAAAGTAATTGAGAAGCAAGATGTAAGAAAAGCTCTCTACCCACCCCACTATTTGCCTAAAAGTAGAATATAAACCTTTAAAGCAGGACATAAATTTTTAAAAGCTTTTTGCCCTCCTCTCCCTAACAGGAAGGACAGAAGTTAATCACCAGAGACAACTCTACACTCTTAACAGCTGAGAAACAGTACCAGAAGAATAGATGTTACTAACTAGCCCTTATCTTTCATTAGCTTCCCCATATACTTACCTTCCTACAATTTATTGCCCGAGAAAGTCAAAGTTCTTTTCCTTTGTTTTGTAACTTTACAAATTTATTGTTCTTTTGTTAAGATGTTCTAACCACCCCTTTGAGTTACTCACCATTGGGTACTCCTGTGTGTACACCTATGTGTGATGTATGTGTTAATAAACTGCTTGTTTTTTTCTGGTTAATCTGTTTCTGTCAGTCTAGTTTTGAGGTCTCCAGCCAATGACTATAAATGGGTAAAAGAAAAAGAGTTTTTTCTCCTCTACAACAGGATGTTTCCCCATTTATTTGTGTATTCAATTTCTTTCAGGAATGCTTTGTAATGTTCAATGTATAAGTCTTTCACCTTGGTTACCTTTGTTTCTAAGTATTTTATTCTTTCTGATACTGTTATAAATGAGATTGCTTTCTTAATCTACTTCTAAGATTTTCGTTCTTAGTATGGAAATGCACCTTATTTTTTGTATGTGATTCTTATATCCTTAACTGTTTTGAATTCACTTATTAGTTTTAACAGCTTTTTTGTGGGATCTTCAAGATTTTCTTCATATAAGAATATGACACCTATAATTTTACTTCTTTTTAATTTAACTTCTTTCTTTATGATTTGGACACCTTTTCTTTTCTTTTCTTGCTTAATTGTTTTAGCTAAGACTGCCAGTACTATGTTGAATAGAAGTGGTAACAGGGCACCTGATTTTGTTCCTGATCTTAGAGGAAAATCTTCCAATTTTTCATGGTTGAGTATGTTAGCTGTGTGCTTTTCATATATGGCCTTCCTATTTCTAGTTTGTTGAATGAATTGGAGACTTGTTATTGTTTCCTTTTTGCTTTTGAAACTAATAGAAATTAAATCTATATAATAAATTATTGACAACATATTTATTACTTATAATTATTATAATATATTTATAATTTATATCATTAAGTTCCAAATTCAAATTTTTCCAAACTTTTCAAATTCATAGAAAATTTTTTGAAAAATTCAGAAAAGTATAACACAAAGAGAAAATTACTCATGATCCTATTTAACTTTACTCTGCTTTAACATTTTTATCCTTTTTTCCCCAGGGAACTTGGCTCAGACAAGAGCCAGAATAACAGCAGCCTCAAGATCTCTACCTCCACATTTCAGTTCTGGGAGAGCCAAGGTGAGTGACAGGCTGTGCCCAAAATAATATGAACTGAAGGGTGCCTGTCTGGGAATAACTCCAGGTGGGCAACGTTAGTTTCCTTTATCTGGCCTACTACATGGGCGACGTGGAAAAGAGACTAAGACATTTAGGAATTAGGACATTTGAAGCAACATTATGGAATCCTTTAAAATTCTGTGTAAAAAGGAAAAAAGATTTTCTCCACAGTTGGGAAACTGTGAAATAAATCAAACTGATAGATTAGCAAGAGGAAAAACAAACATATTTTATTCATGTACATATAGGAATTCACCAAAAAAATGACCCAGAGAGTTAGATTTTGAGGCTTATATTCCATCTTAACAGGAGATGAGAAGGAGGGGGGCACTTTTGGGAGGACAAATGACTTCTGGGAAAAATACAAGGGGGAGTTCCCCCCAAATGGGAATCATCTTCTGGAGGGCAGGCCCCTTGTAGTATGGGCTTCCCCCACCCCCTAGACGAGTTTTCTAGGAACCCATCTGTATCAGTGCACCAGCTGGAATTGTTGTGAGAGGCTGCGTTCCACTTCAGTGAATTTTTTTGGAAACTCTTTCAACATGTTTGCCCATTTCAGGACGGGTGATTTAAGAGCAAACTGCCCACACCACACTGAGTGTTCAGCAGTTTTTGACCAAAAATAGCATTATGCCCATCCCCTACCCTCCCTGTTCACCTGATCTTGCCCCAGCAACTTTTTTTTTTGTTTTTCCCTGATGAAAAATGTCCTCAAAAGGAGACAATTTGCTGATGTGGAAGATGTAAAACAAAAAATGGCAGAAGAACTAAGAGGCGTCAAAATCTGTGAGTTCAAAAACTGTTTGAAGCAGTGGGAAAAAAAGTCTCGATAGGTGCGTGCCTCAAATGGAGAGTATTTTGAAGGTGGCTGAAGTTGAAACATGTAAGACTAAATACACAATTTTTTATAAATAAAATCCAGTTTTTTGTGCCCCACCCCACCCATAAATGGCCCCTTAGGTGAAAGATGGGAGGGGCAATAGTTTTATGATAATGTCTATTTAGGCAATTTCTCATCCCAGTGCTGACTTGTCAGCTCTGGTGACAGGAGTCCGTCTTCCCTGGTGACAAAACCCCCAAAGAGGGGCGTGCCAGCTGAATTCTTTTGCAAGACTCTGCTTCTAGGCAAAGAATGGAAGTTCAGAAAAATATTCTTGCCATTCTTGATTCTTCCATGTCTTCAGCTCAAAATAATTCACAGGCCACTGTGGCATATTCTGGATCTTTTCACCTGATTCTCAGAAAGAGCACTTAAGATACAGAACAGTGATACTTGAAAGTAAAGTCCATTTGGGAGAGATAAAGCACTTTTGCTTGAAGCAATCACCAGTCTACAGAGGAGGGTAACAGGGACCAAGTGGAGTCAGCAGGGAGGAAAGAAACAAAACCCTTTGCTATCACTCTGCTTTGCCCTCTGAAAAATAGACAGTATACTTGTCTATGCAAAGGGGATGTTAAAAGCGTTAATCAATATCCTGCTATAAAATGTTTTTAACTGTTCCATCCTTCCATTCTATGTTTGGCAAGCATCTCTAGGACTGACTGTTTAATATTCGCTATGTATACTAACACCAAGAAACAATTAAGTTAAAGGTAATGAAGTGATAAACAGGTTGTGTCTCTGAATTTTCTTATCTCTGTTTACATTGATGATTAAATAATGTACTTATGTTTTTAATATTTTATTTATTTCTTTTTAGAGAGAGGGGAAGGGAGGAAGAAAGAGAGGGAGAGAAGCATACTGTGTAGTTGCCTCTTGCACGCCACCTACTAGGAACCTGGCCTGAAACCCAGGCGTGTGCCCTGACTAGGAATCGAACCAGCAACCCTTTGGTTCGCAGGCCAGCACTCAAATCACTGAGCCACACCAGCCAGGGCATAAATAATGTATTTAATAAAGAATAAGCAATATAGCCACAACAGCCAAAGGGAAAAAAAACCCCTTCAGTTCATTTCAGCCTATTCAAGAAAAAAGAACAGAGGTGGCCTCATAGGACCTGGCCTCTGACATACTTTACGCCCCGACCCGGGGATGGGTCAGGGCCAGCCTCACTTTCCTAGTCAGTGCTATGGGGGCTTTTGAGACGAGCGATGCTGTGGGGGCATTTTCCTTAAGAGATGGATGGGTCACTTGATGGCAGTAAAATTTCTTGGCAAAAGGCCTTGTCAAGAAGATAAATAGACACACTTCTGAGGATTCAGGATGCAAGCAGTGGGTACTAACCAAGACCAGAGGAAAAGACCCTTCAGTGTTTCATTTATTACTGAAATCTAGATGGTTTATGAGACTTTCTGGAGTCTATGTCTTTATCCTAGAGTAAATTTAGTTGACAGATGAGGCAAATCTTTTTAATAATCCCATGCTTTCAGACTGTTTTTATAAGTTATGTCAACCATATTTCTATGTAGTATATAGCACATATAAGGCAGTATATAACGTTTAAGAAGTAGGTTTTGGAATCAGAGGAGAATTCAGTTCTAGCTATGGCCAATTACTAACTGTAAGGCCAGGAAATTTACCTAAAATCTCTGGGCCTTGACTTCCTCATATGTAGAATGGGAGCAATAAGAGTACTGATGTCATAGGGTCATTTTGAGAATTCAAGGGCAGTGTAGGCAAAGTATTCAGTATAGTGATTCCCTGTTGGAAACAATAAATGTTTTATTACTCACGTTTTGATAACCATCTGAAAGCAAGCTCATTTCCTGTGGGCTTGGGGTCTGTACCACAATTTATAAAGCTTGCTCATGACGACTTTGAAGGCCGACCAGCACATCTCACAAGGAATCCAGCAGGGCATTAGTCATGTGGGCAAAAAGCCAGCTCGTTCAGCTCCAATTGACTTATATTATTGTTTAAATTGGTATTTTAGGAAAAAGGTATACTGATTTTATTCAGAATATTTGTTCTACTAATCATTTTGACATTGGTTTCATTGACTGTTTTCTCTGTGAATAAATAAAAAGATCTTACTGTGTTGCATAGGAGCTAGTGTTGCCAATGGAACTAGGACTCTTCAACGGAGTCGTGAGAAAAGCATTTTGGGGATTCATGCATAGGAGGATGTGAGCAATCATAGCAAGACTTAGTGGAGTAAAAACAAAGGACTTGTCCCAGGTGCCCAGTGTCTCATCCACGACCAAGTGGCTCAGCCCCATCTTGCTGTGGAAGAAGTCCTGGCCTTGGTGAGCACAAGTGCCCACCAGGAGGGTCAGGATCCAGAAGTGTGATGCCATCACTCTGGGCCCCAATAGTCCCGCAGAGTCTCTGCTCCGGGCTGTGCTCTGGCCAGATCAGCTGACACACCCAGGCCCGTGGCGCTGCATCGGATAGAGAGCAGTAACATGCACCACCAAGATGGGCCTTTGTTAAGCTTTGATTGCCTCTCCTTGGGTTCGGGAAAGGGTAAACTTTCTTTCAAACTAACCAGTCTTCTTCCTAATTCTTTGTGGCCTTGTGCTGGTGCCTCTCCCTATGCCATCCCTTTCCTGGACTTTCTGGCGTTTCGTGCGTGCCCTTATCCTATCCAGTCCTTTCTCCTTCTTTCTCCTCCTGTGAATGCTTCAAATCTCTGCTTCACCATCTGGTTCCTACTGTGCACGTACTTACCTTCCCCTGTGCCATTCTGGCTTCACCGCACATACACTCAGCAAAGGAATTTCTCCTTTACTGTTTTATTTCCCCCCTTCCCCCCAACCCCCCCAGTAATCCCAGTTAACAAACTGCTCATCTTCCAGGGAGATTGGAAAGCCAGTTCTTCCTGCTCACTTGGGGATTAGCATCTGTTTGTTGGAGGATGCGGCTGTCTCCTGAGGACTGTGTGAACACTACGGCTTCCTAGTTAATCAAACTTAATGTATGGTTCCATTTGTTTCCTTCTTTTGATAGTAACTAGCTACCTATGCTAACATTAGTACTTACTTTTGCCATGGAACAAAACCCTGCATTCTTGATACTGATCACCAAACTAAAACTAAATCAAACACACTAATGATAGGAGAGGAACTGACTGATGTCTTCTGTGTGCAAGGCAGTGTTTTTTACTAATAAGGA